>WNWK01004411.1:0-15000 GCA_009830355.1 Cherax destructor | reverse complement strand
TCACCTGGTCCTTGAGTGTTTGTTGTTCTCCTCCTGATGTGGCTGTACAGCAGCTTTGGGTCAGATTTGGCTTTCGCTGCTATGTCATTCTCGTACTGTCTTTGGGCCTCCTTTCTTACCTGTGCATATTCATTTCTGGCTCTACGACTGCTCTCCTTATTCTCCTGGGTCCTTTGCCTTCTGTACCTCTTCCATTTCCCTGGCACACTTGGTTTTGGCTTCCCTGCACCTTTGGGTGAACCATGGACTCATCCTGGCTTTTTCGCTTCTCCTGTTACCCTTGGGTATAAACCTTTCCTCAGCTTCCTTGCAAATTGTTGTCATATATTCCATCATCTCGTCTACTGACTTCCCTGCCAGTTCTCTGTCCCACTGAACTCCGTGCAGGAAGTTCCTCATGCCCTCGTAGTCACCTTTCTTGTAGTTTGGCTTCATTCGTGCAGCCCTTCCTGCTTCCCCCTCCACTTGTAACTCTACTGTGTATTCGAAGCTTAGAACCATATGATCACTGGCCCCAAGGGGGCTTTCATGTGTGATGTCCTCAATATCTGCGCTACTCAGGGTGAATACTAGGTCCAGTCTCGCTGGTTCATCCTCTCCTCTCTCTCTGGTAGTGTCCCTTACGTGTTGGTACATGAGATTTTCCAGTACCACCTCCAGCATCTTAGCCCTCCACGTTTCTTGTGTGTGTGTGTGTGTGTTATGTGTGTGTTTTGTATGTATGTGTGTGTGAGTGTGTTTTGTATGTGTGTGTGTGTGTGGGTGTGTATGTGTGTGTGTGTGTGTGTGTGTGTGTGTACTCACCTATTTGTACTCACCTATTTGTGGTAGCAGGGGTCGAGTCATAGCTCCTGGCCCCGCCTCTTCACTTATTGCTACTAGGTTCTCTCTCTCTCTGCTCCATGAGCTTTATCAAACCTAGTCTTAAAACTATGTATGGTTCCTGCCTCCACTATGTCGCTTTCTAGGCTATTCCACTTCCTGACAACTCTATGACTGAAGAAATACTTCCTAACATCTCTTTGACTCATAGGAGTCTTCAACTTCCAATTGTGACCCTTGTTTCTGTGTCCCATCTCTGGAACATCTTGTCTCTGTCCACCTTTATCTATTCCTCGCAGTATTTTATATGTCGTTATCATGTCTCCCTAACCTCCTGTCCTCTAGTGTCGTCAGGCCGATTTCCCTTAACCTTTCTTCGTAGGACAATCCCCTTAGCTCTGGGACTAGTCTTGTTGCAAACCTTGCACTTTCTCTAGTTTCTTGACGTGCTTGACCAGGTGTGGGTTCCAAACTGGTGCTGCATACTCCATTATGGGCCTGACGTATATAGTGTACAGAGTCTTGAACAATTCCTTAGTGAGGTATTGGAACACTGTTCTTAGGTTTGCCAGCCGCCCGTATGTCTGCAGCAGTTATCTGATTAATGTGTGCCTCAGAAGATGTGCTCGGTATTATACTCACCCAAAGATCTTTTTCCTTGACTGAGGTTTGCAGTCTTTGGCCACCTAGACTATACTCTGTCTGCGGTCTTCTTTGCCCTTCCCCGATCTTCATGACTTTACATTTGGCAGGGTTAAATTCAAGCAGCCAGTTACTGGACCAGGCTGGTAGCCTGTCCAGGTCTCTTTGTAGTCCTGCCTGATCCTCGACTGATTTAATTCTTTTCATTAACTTCACATCATCTGCAAACAGGGACACTTCTGAGTCTACCCCTTCCGTTATGTATTCACATATACCAAAAACAGTACCGGTCCAGGACTGACCCTTGTGGAACCCCACTCGTCACAGGTGCCCACTCTGACACCTCGTGTGTGTGTGAGTGTGTGTTGTGTGTGTGTTTTGTATGTGTGAGTGTGTGTGTGTGTGTGTGTGTTTTGTATGTGTGAGTGTGTGTGTGTGTGTTTTGTATGTGTGTGTGTGTGTGTGTGTTTTGTATGTGTGTGTGTGTGTGTGTGTGCGCGCGTGTGTGAGTGTGAGTTGTGTGTGTGTGTGTATGTGTGTGTGTGTTTGTGTGTGTGTGTGTTTTTGTATGTGTGTGTGTGTTTTGTATGTGTGTGTATGTGTTTTGTGTGTGTGTGTGTGTGTGTGTGTTTTGTATGTGTGTGTGTGTGTGGTTTGTATGTGTGTGTGTTTTGTATGTGTGTGTGTGTGTGTGTGTTTTGTATGTGTGTGTGTGTGTTTGTGTGTGTTAGTTACCATTTTGTCCTAGGCACATGTCGATTAGACACTAGTCCTGTTGTATGTATGTGTGGGTGTGTGTGTGTGTGTGTGTGTAAAGAAACACTTCGAAATGTTTCGGCCCCGCCGGGAATTGAACCCGGGCCCTCCGTGCGTGAAGCAAGAGCGCTAGCCACCATGCCATCGGGGCGTGTATGTGTGTGTGTGTGTGTGTGTGAGTGTGAGTTATGTGTGTGTGTGTGTGTGTGTTTGTGTGTGTGTGTTTTTTTGTAGGTGTGTATGTGTGTGTTTTGTATGTGTGTGTATGTGTTTTGTGTGTGTGTGTGTGTGTTTTGTATGTGTGTGTGTGTGTTTGTGTGTGTTTGTGTTTGTGTGTGTGTGTGTGTGTTTGTTTGTGTGTGTGTATGTGTGTGTGTGTGTGTGTGCGTGTGTGTGTTTTGTATGTGTGTGTGTAAACAAGTACTCACTGGTGTTCACTCGTGTATGGTCCACCAACAAGTTGCCTGGGTCGAGTCACCGTCTCCAGCCTGAATACTCGACACCCTGGTTGCTTCTGGAGAGTGACCTGTACTAGAAACCTGGTTCAGGTCACCAGTGTTACCAAGTACCAGGGACCTGGTCCAGGTCACCAGTGTTGCCAAGTACCAGGGACCTGGTCCATGTCATTAGTTTTGCCAAGTACCAGGGACCTGGTCCAGGTCACCAGTGTTGCCAACTACCAGGGACCTGGTCCAGATCACCAGTGTTGCCAGGTGACCTGTACTAGAAGCCTTGTCCAGGTCACCAGTGTTGCCATGTGACCTGTTCCATGAACCTTGATCAGGTCATCAGTATTGCCAGGTGTCAGGTACTAGAACCTGGTCCATGTCACCGGTGTTGCCAGGTGCCAGGTACTAGGAAGCTGGTCCAGGTCACCAGTGTTGCCAGGTGCCAGGTACTAGGAACCTGGTCCATGCCACCAGTGTTGCCAGGTGCCAGGTACATATCACCAGTGTTGCTAGGTAACCTGTACCAGGAGCCTAGTCTAGGTCACCAGTGCTGCCAGGTATAAGTCACAGTGTTACCAGGTATAAATACCTGGCCTAACGATTCAGGACAGACTGTGGCAGGGTCTGGCAGGCTGTGGCAGGGTCTGGCAGGCTGTAGCAGGGTCTGGCAGGCTGTGGCAGGGTCTGGCTGGCTGTAGCAAGGTCTGGCAGACAGTGGCAGCATCTGGCAGGCTGTGGCAGTATCTGGCAGGCTGTGGCACCATCTAGCAGGCTGTGGCAGGGTCTGGCAGGCTGTGGCACCATCTGGCAGGCTGTGGCACCATCTGGTAGGCTGTGGCATCCTAGGCAGCAGCATCAGCAAAATCAACAAGGGGTCTTCAGCAGTGTACTGTACCGCGAAGATTAGAGCCAGCCAGATGCCTGGCTGGCTGGCTTGTTGACTGACTGGCTGGCTGACTGGTTGAATGGCTGGCTGAATGGCTGGCTGGCTGGCTGGCTGACTGATTAGCTGGCTTTTTTGGCTGACTGATTAACTGACTGACTGACTGACTGACTAACTGGCTGGCTGGCTGACCAGCCATCTGGCTGGAACCAGACCACATAATGGGTCTGTCAGACCTCATGACGGGTCTTGTCAGAATAATTAAGATAATTAGGATAACTCAGGATAATTGATCATGGATAATAATAAGTCTGCTTATTCAGTATAATCTTCTCAAACCTTCAACTCTCCTCTTCTATTTTCAACTTGTAAATACATTCGTTCCTTTGGCTTTGTCGACTTACTAATCCCACTGTTTTTTAATCTCTGTAATATTTGTTGACAGAATCACAGCCACTCTTTCGTGTTCTCTTTCTTTACACTACTTCATCACTCCCTTAACATCTCTTTCACTCTCCATATGCTCCTCCCTCCTTTTATCACTTCTGTCTTGTGAAAACCTCTCATATACCTCTCCCTTACCTCATCATTCCACCAATCGCTCCTCTTCGCTCCTGCACCCACCCTCTTATAACCGCAAACTTCTGATGAACACTCTAACACTACATTCTTGAAAATACCCCATACATATTTAACTCTCACTACCCCACCTTTCTACCAACTTTCTCCTCTAATTTATAAACTTTCTCTTATATATATATATATATATATATATATATATTAAAATATATATATATATATATATATATATATATATATGCTATGGAATTCGCAAGAGCAGGCGAAATATTCAAAACACTGATCTCTGGCACGGTCGGCAAAGCACTGCGTACCTTGTCATGAGGTTCGTAGGTTCGAGTCTCCGTGTTGACACTCTCCTTGTACCCCATCTACCTCTCGTCGTAGCTACATCTATCTGACGTATCAGTAGAGCATCTGACATGTTAATAGTGGAAATTGATTGCTATGGAAGGTATTTTTTTTAATATATATATATATATTTTTTTTTTTCAGAATGTGGCGTTGGCAGCTGGGGTGGTGTAGATAGTATGGCTGGTGGTGTAGATGGTGTGGCTGGTGGTGTAGATGGTGTGGCTGGTGGTGTAGATGGTGTGGCTGGTGGAGTGATCATCATTTGTGCAAACTCACCAGAACAACAAACACACAAAGAACTGGATCATCAGCAGAATGTAGGTGGACAACCACGCCTGCAACCACATCAGCAACCATACGTGCAGTTACACAGGCAGCCATACCAGCAACCATACTTGCAGCCACTCCAGCAGCCATACGCGCAGTTACACCAGCAACCACACCTGCAACCACACTTGCAGTTACATCCCCAACCACACTTGCAACCATACGTGCACTTGCACCAGCAACCATACTTGCAGTTACACCAGCAACCACAATGGCAGCCACATCTTCAACCATACCTGCAACCATACCTGCAGCCACAACTACAGCCATACCTGCAACCACACCTTCTACCATACCTGCAACCACAACTGCAACCATACCAATACCCAAACCAACAAGCACACCAGCAACCACAATCACAACGTGATCAGCTACCACACCCTCAACCACAACCACAAGCACAATTTCTGGAATTAATACAGCCTCAACCTTTATCACAATCGCAACAGTTAATACAGCTGTATACATCACTACAACTACAACAATCACTACTCCTTCAACAGCTACTACCACAATCACAGCTATCACAATCACAATTTCAACTACCAAAAATACAATTGCAAATATCGCAACCACAATCTCAGCTACCACAACCACTCTATCAACTGTCACAACCACAATCCCAAATGTCACAACCACAATTCCAAATATCCCAACAACCAAAATCCCAACAACCCCAATCACAATCCCTATTGTCACAACCACAATTCCAAACGCCACAACCACAATCCCAGCTACCACAACTATCACAACCACTATCACAGCAAAACATGCAGATACAATTCGATCCTCAAACACAGTTACAACCACAATCACTGCGATCACAATCACAACAGCGAGAACTAAAGCAATTCTTACAATTACACAAACCACAACCACCTCAACCAAGGTCACAGTCTGAAAATATTCAACCACAACTACCACAACTATCACTGCTACAACCACTATCAACGCAGCTGCCACTATCACAGACACAAGAAACCCAACAACCACAACAACCACAATCACAACAGCAATTACAACCACAACAACAACCACAATCACAAAAGCAATTACAACCACAACAACAACTACAATCACAACAGCAGCTAAAACCACAACCACAAGAGCAACTACAACCCCAGCAACCACAACCAGAAGAGCAACTACAACCCCAACAACCACAACCACAACAGCCACACCAACTACAACTACAACACCAACTACAATCACAGCAACCACAACTACAACCCCAGCAACTACAAACCCCAAAACCACAAAAATCAGATCAACTACAACTACATCAACCACAGCAACCACAACCACCACAGCAACCACAACCACCACAGCAACCACAACCACCACAACAACCACTACAAAGGACAGAGTATATAACACTAAACGCACAGCAACAACCACTACACCCACAACTACAACCAGCACAACTACAACTATCACAGCAACCTCAGCCACAACAACCAGCACAACTACAACTATCACAGCAACCTCAGCCACAACAACCAGCACAACTACAACTATCACAGCAACCTCAGCCACAACAACCAGCACAACTACAACTATCACAGCAACCACAGCCACAACCACAATCACCACTACAGCAATCGCAACCGCAACAACCTCTACAACAACCACGACCAACCCAGCAACCACAACCATCACAGCAACCACAACCAACTCAACCACAATCATTACAACCAACACAAATGCCACAACAATCACAACCAACCCATGAACCACAAAAATCACAACCACAACAGCACCCACAATCAACCCAACGTCAAAAACCACAAAAGCAACAGCAGCTACCACAGTCACAGCAACCACTACACCCATCACAACAGCCACTACAACCACAGCAACCACAACCACCACACACAACCCAGCAACCACATCTACGACAACTACAACAATCACATCTACCACAGCTACAACAATCACAACCACCACAACCACAACCCCCACAATCAACACAACCACAACTACCACAGCAACCACCACCCCAACATTCAACCCAACAATCCCAACTACCACAGCAACCACAACCCCCACAATCAACACAACAACAACTACTACCTTTTAGCACTCAACCACCACTGCCACAGCAACCACAACAACCACAAGTACGAGCACAACAGCTGGAGCAACCACTACAACCATCACAGCCACAACTACCACAACGCCAACTATCAGCACATCAACCAGCCCAGCATCAACTAGCAAATCACCAACCACCACCACAGCATCAACCACAACTAGAGCTGGAGATACATCAACCACAACCAGAGCATCAACCACCACCACTGCAACAACTACAACTATCACAACAACAACGGCAACAGCAACACAACAGGTGAGACTATCAATATATTATCATTATTAGTAGTATAATTATTATTATTATTATCTAAAACCTCAGAGATTATACAGCTTCTGGGGAATGATAGGCACTGAAGGTTTGATCTGAGGAAGGGGATTGCCCCAGTTCCTCAAACCAAGAGCTCTTCCAGCCACCATCACACACACACACACACACACACACACACACACACACACACACACATATATATATATATATATATATATATATATATATATATATATATATATATATATATATATATATAATTATGGCTGGCCTTTCTCAGTTATTTGTACCCTGATGGACCCTTGCTGTCCCACTGACGGTACAGTGATGGACCAAGCGGTTCAGGACCCCCATTATCAGGCAAAATTTAGTTTCACTATTAAAATTCAATACCTGAACAGCTCTCCAAAACAAAAATCCAAACATGATTTTTTTTTTCGTTTTGGGTTAAATGATTTTTGTTTTTCGAAGGAAAAAAATGGGTTGTGATATATATATTTTAAAGAAAAAAAATAAATCGTATACACACAATCACAGAATCTGACAATCACAGCCACAAAATAGGTCGTTCCTGTCTTAAGGTCGTCATTATACTGTCTATTAGGGGATTAACACCTCTATCTGTCTCGTCTATCTCTCTTCTATTATCTATCTCTTCCTTCTCTCTTCTGTCTATTCATGTCTTCAGTCTCTCCCACTCACCACTCCTACTCACCACTCCCACTCCTCCCACTCACTACAACATAAACAAACTCTGGCAGGATACTGACGTTATGCAAACTATATTATGATGTGGTATATGAGGCTGAGGTTGAGCTAGCTCTCTCTCTCTTTCTCTCTCTCTCTCTCTCTCTCTCTCTCTCTCTCTCTCTCTCTCTCTCTCTCTCATTATACAAACACTTTCAATCTCTCTCTCACACACACACACACCTGTTTCATGATTTTTCCTCTCTATTCTCTTCTCTCTCTCTCTCTCTCTCTCTCTCTCTCTCTCTCTCTCTCTTTCTCTCATCTTATTATAATACATACACACACACATTTTTTCATTTTTTTCATTCTTTCTCTCACCACATTCTTCTTCTCTCTCTTCTCTCTACTACACACACAAACATTCTCTCTCTCACACACACACACAAACATTCTCTCTCTCACACAACACACAAACATTCTCTCTCTCACACATACATTCTCTTCTCTTTCCTCTCCACATACACTCTCTCACATTCTCTTTCTCTCTCACACATACAAATATTCTCTTTCTCTCACACATACAAACATTCTTTTCCTCTCTCACACACACAAACATTCTCTCTCTCTCACACACATTCTCTCGTTCAACCTTCCCTTGCTCTGGTTCCTTGCTCTCGGGCCAAGTGAGCTAGCTCTAACGCTGGCTGCCGGCTTCTACATATGAATGAGACACTCCAGGAATTTTTATTAGGCCTAAGTGGGTTTAATGCGGCCTAAGAGCAGACTGGAAATTCATTTTTATCTCCTTTTAAGTTTGTCAAAAATAATGTGACAAGAATTTTAATGTGAGAGAGAGAGAGAGAGAGAGAGATTATCTCTCAGCGTATATACACTGTATGTGTGTGTGTGTGTGTTTTTGTGTGTGTGTACTCACCTAATTGTACTCACCTAATTGTGGTTGCAGGGGTCGAAACTCAGCTCCTGGCCCCGCCTCTGCACTGTCCGCTACTGGGTCTCTGCTCTCCCTGCTCCATGAGCTTTATCATACCTTGTCTTAAAACTATGTATGGTTCCTGCCTCCACTATATCTTTCTCTAGACTATTCCACTTCCTGACTACTCTGTGGCTGAAGAAATGCTTCCTGACATCCCTTTGACTCATCTGAGTCTTCAGCTTCCAGTTGTGTCCCCTTGTTTCTGTGTTCCCTCTCTGGAACATCCTGTCACTGTCTACCTTGTCAATTCCCCGCAGTATTTTGTATGTCGTTATCATGTCTCCTCCGACCCTTCTTTCCTCCAGTGTTGTTAGTCCTATTTCCCTCAACCTTTCTTCATAGGACAGACCCCTGAGTTGTGGAACTAACCTTGTCGCAAACCTTTGCACTTTCTCTAGTTTCTTTACGTGCTTGACCAGGTGTGGGTTCCAGACTGGTGCTGCATACTCTAGGTGTGTGTGTGTGTGTGTGTGTGTGTGTGTGTGTGTGTGTGTGTGTGTGTGTATGTGTGTGTGTGTGTGTGTGTGTGTGTGTGTGTGTGTGTGTATATATATATATATATATAATTTGTGTATAATATAATTTTATATTTCAATTTCCTGAAGATGGTCACAACCAAGAGACGAAATTCTTAACTTTGTCTCTCCCTGTCTCTCTTTTTGTCTCTCCTGTCCTCTTTCTCTCCCCTCTCTCTTGTCTCTCTGTCCCTCTGTCTTCCTGTCTCTCTTTCTCCTCTTGTCTCTCCCCTGTCTCCTCTTGTCTTTCCCATTCTTCTTGTCTCTCCCTCTTGTCTCTCTCCTTCTCTCTTCCTCTTCCTTCTCTTCCTCTCTCCCTCTCTCTCTCTCTTCTCTTTCTTCTCTCTCTCCTCTCCTCTCTCTCTCTCTCTCTCTCTCTCTCTTCTCTCTCTCTCTCTCTCTCTCTCTCTCTGGTGTCTGCTGTTCTGACTGGACAAAGATATTCATGGACATAACGCACCAGACATTTCTGCTTGCTGCGTATAGTACGTGAGGTGCTGTGTTGCTGCTGTGTTGGTGCTGTGTTAGTGTTGTGTTGTGGCTGTGTATAGTACGTTAGGTACTGTGTCGGTGCTAAGTTGGTGCTGTGTTGCTGCTGTGTTGGTGCAGCCCCTGGTTCACAGCTCCTGGTCCTCATTTCCTAGTCCATAGCCTCTGGTTCATAGCCCTTGGTCCACAGTCCCTGGTCCACAGCCCGTGGCCCACATCCCCTGGTCCCACAACACTTGGTCCATAGCCACTGGTCCACAATCCCTGGTTCACAGCCCCTGGTCCACAGCCCCTGGTTCTCATTCCTTGGTCCATAGTCCATGGTCCACAGTCCCTAGTCCACAGGCCTGTCCACTGAAGACCAGGACTTGTGGACCGAGACATGTGGACCGGGACGTGTGGACCAAGACTAGGCAGGAATTTTGAATCAACATATTCATGAATGTTGAGACATTATCATACCTTCTCCCTCACTTCTCCCTCACTACTCCCTCACTTCTCCCTCACTTCTCCCTCACTACTCCCTCACTAATCCCTCACAACTCCCTCACTTCTCCCTCACTACTCCCTCACTACTTCCCCACTTCTCCCTCACTACTCCCTCACTACTCCCTCACTTCTCCCTCACTACTCCCTCACTACTCCCTCAATACTCCCTCACTACTCCCTTCCTGACATATACACCAAAATATACAACAATATACACCACAATACACATCACAATATACAACAATATACACCACAATACACACCACAATATACAAAAATATACACAACAATATACACAACAATATACACCACAATATACACAATATACACGACAATATACACTCCAAAACTAGAGTGTATTAACCATAAGTCTGTCTCACAGACCAGAAAGTCTACGAGGTCAATTCAGGTAGAAATGTCTATGAATCTGGACACAGTGGGCGTGGGTGAACGCTTGGGCGTGGGCGTGGGCGTGGTAAAGTAATGTGTGTGGACATATGTGCTGGGCAGAAACATATGTGTTTAATCTGGCAGAGTGCAGACTAAATAATGTGCTTTCCGCCACACTGGTTGTGACGATTTATATATATATATATATATATATATATATATATATATATATATATATATATATATATATATATATATATATATATATATATATATATATATACAAACACTGATCTCTGGCCGACGGAGACTCGAACCTACGAACCTCATGACAAGGTACGCAGTGCTTTACCGACCGTACCACACTGGTCAATACCTTGGCATCCAGCATTGTAAAAATCTCTAGTTGTGTCGATGCATGCAGGGGATGAGATGAAAAGCTGTAAGCCTTCCTGCCTGAAAGCTGGCTGCCTTGGAATAACGTCTAGCGAAAGCTGAATGCCAAGGTATTGACCAGTGTGGTACGGTCGGTAAAGCACTGCGTACCTTGTCATGAGGTTCGTAGGTTCGAGTCTCCGTCGGCCAGAGATCAGTGTTTGTGAATATTTCGCCTGCTCTTGCGAATTCTATAATATATATATATATATATATATATATATATATATATATATATATATATATATATATATATATATATATATATGCAAAAGATCACAGTAGACAGGTGATATCAAAATATGCAAGACAACCACTATGAAAAAATAAAGGAATTCCAAGCGCTTTCGTGACTACTCATAGTTCCTTGATAATGTGAGTATATATATATATATATATATATATATATATATATATATATATATATATATATATATATATATATATGAATGAAGAAACACTGTCATCTTCATTCACTCCATCACTGTCTTGCCAGAAGGTGCGCCTACACTACAGTTCAGAAACTGCAACATATTTCCACCCCTCCTTCAGAGTGCAGGCACTGTACTTCCCACCTCTAGGACTCGAGTCCGGTAAACCGGTTTCCCTTCATAAATGTTACCTTGCTCACTCTCCAACAGCACGTCAAATCGTAAAAACCTCTTGTCTCCTACCTAACACGCTCACGCATGCTTGCTGGAAGTCCAAGCACATCGTTCACAAAACCTCCTATACCCCCTCCCTCCGACCTTTCCTAGGCCTTTCTTCCACTACAGATTTATATGCTCTCCAGGTCATTCTATTTTGTTCCATTCTCTCTACATATCCAAACCACCTCAATAACCCCTCCTCAGCTCTCTGGATAATATTTGTGGTAATCCCGCATCTCCTAATCTCCAAACTACGGATTCTCTGCATTATATACACAACACACACACACACACACACTCACACACACACACTCACACACACACACTCACACACACACACACACACACACACACACACACACACACACACACACACACACACACACACACACACACACACACACACACACACACACACACACACACACACACACACACACACACACACACACACACTAAACTAAACTACAGACCAGTGTCACTGACATGTATTGTATGCAAGGTCATGGAGAAGATAGTCAGGAGAAGGGTGGTTGAGCACCTAGAAAGGAATGAGCTTATCAACGACGGCCAACACGGTTTCAGGGACGGGAAATCCTGTGTCACAAACCTACTGGAGTTCTACGACAGGGTGACAGCGATAAGGCAAGAGAGAGAGGGGTGGGTAGATTGCATATTCTTGGATTGTAAGAAGGCGTTTGACACAGTTCCACACAAGAGATTAGTGCAGAAGCTGGAGGACCAGGCAGGGTAACAGGGAAGGCACTACATTGATCAGGGAATACCTGTCAGGGAGACAGCAGCGAGTCATGGTACGTGGCGAGGTGTCAGAGTGGGCGCCGGTGACGAGCGGGGTTCCACAGGGGTCAGTCCTGGGACCAGTGCTGTTTCTGGTATTTGTGAACGACATGACGGAAGGAATAGACTCCGAAGTGTCCCTGTTTGCAGATGATGTGAAGTTGATGAGAAGAATTCAATCGGACGAGGACCAGGCAGAACTACAAAGGGATCTGGACAGCCTGCAAGCCTGGTCCAGCAACTGGCTCCTGGAGTTCAACCCACCAAGTGCAAAGTCATGAAGATTGGGGAAGGGCAAAGAAGACCGCAGACGGAGTACAGCCTAGGGGGCCAGAGACTGCAAACCTCAATCAAGGAAAAGATCTTGGGGTGAGTATAACACCAGACACATCTCCTGAGGCGCACATCAACCAAATAACTGCTGCAGCATATGGGCGCCTAGCAAACCTAAGAACAGCATTCCGACATCTTAATAAAGAATCGTTCAGGACCCTGTACACTGTGTACGTTAGGCCCATATTGGAGTATGCAGCACCAGTTTGGAACCCACACCTAGCCAAGCATGTGAAGAAGCTCGAGAAAGTGCAAAGGTTTGCAACAAGACTAGCCCCGGGAGCTAAGGGGTATGTCCTACGAGGGAGGTTAAGGGAAATGGACCTGACGACACTGGAGGACAGGAGAGATAGGGGAGACATGATAACAACATATAAGATACTGAGAGGAATTGACAAAGTGGACAGAGACAGAATGTTCCAGAGATGGGACACAACAACAAGGGGACACAGATGGAAGTTGAAGACTCAGATGAATCACAGAGATGTTAGGAAGTATTTCTTCAGTCACAGAGTTGTCGGGAAGTGGAATAGTTTAGGAAGCGATGTAGTGGAGGCAGGCTCTATACATAGCTTTAAGCAGAGGTATGATAAAGCTTATGGCGCAGGGAGAGTGACCCAGTAGCGGCCAGTGAAGAGGCGGGGCCAGGAGCTTTGACTCGACCCCTGCAACCACAACTAGGTGAGTACAACTAGGTGAGTACACTCACACACACACACACACACTCACACACACACACACACACTCACACATACACACTCACACACACACACACACACACACACACACACACACACACACACTCACACACACACACACACACTCACACACACACACACCACCACACACACACACACACACACACACACACACACACACACACACACACACACACACACACACACACACACACACAACTCACACACACACACACACACTCACACACACACATCACACAACACACACACACACACACACACACACACACACACACACACACACACACACACACTCACACACACTCCACACACACACACACACACACACACAGGACTAGTGTCAAGTTATCGTCACGGTGACAGAAATTCTGTACATATTCAACATATAACAAGCTTAATATTGAATTGCATACGAAATGAGCACAGCATCAGAGATTTAACTCTCTTGCTTGTACAACTGTTACTGCCATGGCTGCTGTGTTGTGCTGTGTTGGTGCTGTGTTGTGCTGTGTTGTGCTGTGTTGTGTCTTGCTTGTACAACTGTTACTGCCATGGCTGCTGTGTTGTGCTGTGTTAATGCTGTGTTGTGCTGTGTTGTGTCTTGCTTGTACAACTGTTACTGCCATGGCTGCTGTGTTAGTGCTGTGTTAATGCTGTGTTGGTGCTGTGTTAATGCTGTGTTGGTGCTGTGTTGTGTTGGTGCAGTGTTGTGTTGTTGTGTCTTGCTGGTACCACTGGTACTGCCACAGCTGCTGTGTCGGTGCTGTGTTGATGCTGTGGTTTGTGATGTGTTGATGGTGCAGCACTTGCTGTACTGTGTTGATGCTGAAACACTTGCTGTGCTGCGCTGTGTTGATGCTGCAACACTTGCTGTGTTGTGCTGTGTTGATGCTGCAACACTTACTGTGTTATACTGCACTGATATTGCCGTACTTGCTGTGATGGTGCTGAGGTGGTACTGTGGGGGTGCTGTGGTGGTGCTGTGGTAGTGCTGTGGTGGTACTGTGGTGGTGCTGTGGTGGTACTGTGGTGGTACTGTGGTGGTGCTGTGATGGAGCTGTAGTGCTGTGGTGGTGCTGTGGTGGTACTGTGGGGTGCTGTGGTGGTACTGTGTGGGTGCTGTGGTGGAGCTGTAGTGCTGTGGTGGTGCTGAGGTGGTACTGTGGTGGTACTGTGGTAGTGCTGTGGTGGTGCTGTGGTGGTGCTGTGGTAGTGCTGTGGTGGTACTATTGTGGTACTGTGGTTGAGCTGTAGTGGTGCTGTGGTGGTACTGTGGTGGTCCTGTGGTGGTACTGTGATGGAGCTGTAGTGCTGTGATGGT
>WNWK01004410.1:0-137500 GCA_009830355.1 Cherax destructor | reverse complement strand
TAATAATAGTTCTTAATCTATATTACAAATTACAAATGACTAATTAGATTTACAATAGTGAGGTAGTTCAGAATATTTAGATTATGACAATTTGTAAAATTAGTAATGAGAATAGTTACGTCTTGGTATGTTACATAGTTTCTATTAAAGCTCCTATATTGGAGTATATCAGGCAAACATAACACTAGTTTGAGATTTATTAGACAAAAGTTATATTCGGGATTTTATGTTTACTGTCCTTTGGGTCAGTGTAGGTGTAGATGAAGAGGATGTGTGTGTGTGTGTGTACTCACCTAATTGTGGTTGCAGGGGTCGATACTTAGCTCCTGGCCCCGCCTCTTCACTGACCGCTACTAGGTCCTCTCTCTCCCCGCTCCAAGAGCTTTATCATACCTCATCTTAAAGTTATGTATGGTTCCTGCCTCCACTACATCACTTGCTAGACTATTCCACTTCCTGACAACTCTATGGCTGAAGAAATACTTCCTAACATCCCTTTGACTCATCTGAGTCTTCAACTTCCAATTGCGACCCCTTGTTTGTGTGTCCCCTCTCTGGAACATCCTGTCTCTGTCCACCTTATCTATTCCACGCAGTATTTTGTATGTCGTTATCATGTCTTCCCTAACCCGGAGTCTTCCAGTGTCGTCAGGCCGATTTCCCTTAACCTTTCTTCATAGGACATTCCCCTTAGCTCCGGAACTAACCTTGTTGCAAACCTTTGCACTTTCTCTAATTTCTTGACGTGCTTGACCAGGTGTGGGTTCCAAACTGGTGCTGCATACTCCAATATGGTCCTGACGTACAAATACCCAGATTTATTTAACAAATACCAAAGCTTGTAAAATATCTTCACAAGCATTGAGCATCTCACAAACAATAATACATGAAAATACAACGAAATACACGAGAATATCACTTAAATGCGTTTATTTATAAGTTTTAATTACAGTGTCTTGAACGATTCCTTACTAAGGTATCGGAACGCTATTCTCAGGTTTGCCAGCCGCCCATATGCTGCACCAGTTATCTGGTTGTGTGCTTCCGGAGACGTGCTCGGTGTTATACTCACCTCAAGATCTTTCTCCTTGAGTGAGGTTTGCAGTCCTTGGCCACCTAGCCTATACTCTGTCTGCGGTCTTATTTGCCCTTCCCCGATCTTCATGACTTTGCATTTAGCGGGGTTAAACTCGAGAAGCCAGTTGCTGGACCACGTGTCCAGCCTGTCCAGGTCTCTTTGTAGTCCTGCCTGATCCTCATCTGATTTAATTCTCCTCATTAACTTCACATCATCTGCGAACAGGGACACTTCTGAGTCTATCCCTTCCATCATGTTATTCACATATACCAAAAATAGCACTGGTCCTAGGACTGACCCTTATGGGACCCCGCTCGTCACAGGCGCTCACTGTGATACCTCATCACGTACCATGACTCGTTGTTGCCTCCGTCAGGTATTCTCTGATCCATTGAAGTGCCCTTCCTGTTATTCGTGCCTGATCCTCTAGCTTCTGCACTAATCTCTTGTGAGGAACTGTATCGAAGGCCTTCTTGCAGTCCAAGAAAATGCAGTCAACCCACCCTTCTCTCTCGTGTCTTACCTCTGTTACCTTGTCATAAAACTCCAGAAGGTTTGTTAGTTACCATTTTGTCCTAGGCACATGTCGATTAGACACTAGGCCTGTTGTGTGTGTGTGTGTGTGTACTCACCTAATTGTACTCACCTAATTGTGGTTGCAGGGGTCGAGACTCAGTTCCTGGCCCCGCCTATTCACTGTCCGCTACTGGGTCATTTTTCTCCCTGCTCCATGAGCTTTATCATACCTCATCTTAAAGCTATGTATGGTTCCTGCCTCCACTACATCATTCGCTAGACTGTTCCATCTCCTGACTACTCTATGGCTGAAGAAATGCTTCCTAACATCCCTTTGACTCATCTGATTCTTCAACTTCCAATTGTGTCCCTTTGTTTCTGTGTTCCCTCTCTGGAACATCCTGTCGCTATCTACTTTTTCGATTCCCCGCAGTATTTTGTATGTCGTTATCATGTCTCATCAAACCCTCCTGTCCTCCAGTGTTGTCAGGCCGATTTCCCTTAATCTTTTTTCGTAGGACATTCCCCTCAGCTCTGGAACTAACCTTGTCGCAAACCTTTGCACTTTCTCTAATTTCTTGACGTGCTTGACCAGGTGTGGGTTCCAGACTGGTGCTGCATACTCTAGTAAGGGCCTGACGTACACGATGTACAGTGTCTTGAAAGATTCCTTATTAAGGTATCGGAACGCTAATCTTAGGTTTGCCAGTCTCCCATATGCTGCTGCAGTTATCTGGTTGATGTGTGCTTCCGGAGACGTGCTTGGTGTTATGCTCACCCCAAGGTCTTTCTCCTTTAGCAAGGTTTGTAGTCTTTGTCCACCTAGCCTGTACTCTGTCTGCGGTCTTCTTTGCCCTCCCCCTATCTTCATGACTTTGCATTTGGCAGGATTAAATTCGAGAAGCCAGTTGCTGGACCAGGTGTCCAGCATGTCCAGATCTCTTTGAAGTCCTGCCTGTTCCTCATCCGAATTGATTCTTGTGTGTGTGTGTGTGTGTGTGTGTGTGTTAGTTACCATTTTGTCCTAGGCACATGTCAATTAGACACTAGGCCTGTTGTATATATGTGTGTGTGTGTATGTAAGGAAACACTTCGAAATGTTTCTGCCCCACCGGGAATTGAACCCGGCCCCTCCGTGCGTGAAGCAAGAGCTTTACCCACTAGGCCACTGGGGGCGTGTGTGTGTGTGTGTGTGTGTGTGTGTGTGCATGAATAGGTGGTTTTCATGTAGTTAGTTGATGGTGGGGTGTGTTAGTGACATAAGATGTTTTTTGATGATAGTGTTGAAAATGGTGGCTGAGTCTGCAATTCTGGAGTTTTCAGGCAGGGAGTTCCAGATTTTAGGCCCTTTAATGTACATTAAACGTTTGTATAGATTTAGCCGGAAACGGGGAATGTCATAGAGATTTTTGTGTCTGGTATTGTGCCTATGGGTCCTGTCACAACTATCAAGAAATCGTTATAGTTCAGGGTTAATATTGGAATTTATGGTTCTGTACATGTAGGTTGCACAGTAGTAAGTGTGGATGTTCTGAACAGTGAGTAAATTTAGGTCTTTGAAGAGTGGGGGTGTGTGTTGCCTGGGATTGGATTGCGTGATAATTCTTACTGCGGCTTTTTGTTGAGTTATTATTGGTTTTAGGTGGGTTGTTGCTGTTAATCCCCAAGCACGTATGGCATAGGTGAGGTAAGGATAGATGAGTGAATAGTATAGTGTGAGTAGGGCTGATTGCTGTACATAGTAACGTATCTTAGAGAGGATCTCAACCGTTTTGTATACTTTTTTTGCTACGTGTTGGATATGGGTGCTGAAATTCAGGTTGCTGTCAAGGTGTAGACCCAGGAATTTGCCCTCATTGTGTTTAGCAATAAGAGTGCTGTCAATCATTATGTTCAGTTGTGCAACACCTGTTCTGTTACCAAACATAATGTAGAAAGAAGGTTTTGTCAGTGTTAAGTGTAAGTTTTCTGGCAGTCATCCAGGTTGATATTTTTAGTAGCTCTTCATTAACAATGGTGTTGAGTGAGGCAAGATTTGGGTGGGAGATGACATAAGTCGTATCATCAGCAAAGAGAATCGGTTTCAGGTGTTGGGATACGTTGGGAAGATCATTGATGTATAGGAGGAAGAGCAGGGGACCAAAGACACTTCCCTGTGGTACTCCAGTATCAAGTGGTCGTGTAGATGAGGTGTGTCTTTAATGGTGACGTTTTGATACCTGTTAGTAAGATAGGATTTGAAATATATAAGCGCGTGGCCTCTTATATTGTAATGGTCAAATTTTTGGAGTAGGATGCCGTGGTTTACTGTATCAAAAGCTTTCCTTAGGTCAATAAAGAGTCCTAACGGATATTCCTTATTTTCCAATGCTGTGTAAAGTAGGTCCAGCATTTTTACAATTGCATCGTTTGTCCTTTTGTTTTTTCTAAAGCCAAATTGGCAGGGATTGAGTATGCTTTGTACTGTAATAAACGAATATAATCTCTTGTGCTCGAGTTTCTCAAAGATTCTGGATAGCAACGATAAGTTTGAGATTGGCCTGTAGTTATTTACATCTGTGAATTGGTGTAACACTTGCTGTCTTGAGGGGTGTCGGGAAAGTGCTAGTTTCTAGCGAATTGTTAAAAAGTAGTGAAATAGCAGCAAGATAGAAGGAGGTTGGGAAATTTCCATCTAAGTAATCACTTGCTCTGGCGTTGGTACCTGGGATTTCACTGGCGAGATTTGATCCTGTGGTTGAGAAGAAGTCCTTGTTTACTGTATCAATAGGCTGTAGTTGTGTTTCATTCGGTTTAGTTAGGACAATATCCCTAGTTTTTTTCAGTTTGTGGGTGCCCAGAATCTGATTAGATTTTTAGATTTTGCCACCGAAGTGGCTAGTTTATTGTGTCTGAGAGAGTGTTTTCCAGGTCTTTTTTATATCTCTTCTTGTTTCGGTGAATCTGCTGGAATAGTACAATTGATTGGCCTTTCTTATTATTTTGGTGAGAACTGATGCATAGTGTTTAATAGTATTTTTCTGTATTAGGCCCTGTCTATATTGCTTTTCATATTGATGTTTCTTATCAATGGATCTTAGTATGCTGTTAGTTAGTCATGGGCAACCTAGCCGTTTGTTCGTAATCTGTTTCGTTTTTATGGGACAATGTTTGTTGTATAGTCTAAGTAATTTATTATTATTAAGTTTATTAAGTTAGTTGTTCTCCAGAGTCCAGAACATGTTGGTAGTTAGGTATCTTTATTCCGAAACGTTTCGCCCACACAGTAGGCTTCTTCAGTCGAGTACAGAGGCAGCAGTAAAAATGTGAAGATTATGTAATCAGTACATCACCCTTGAAGACCTGGAGGGCGAAACGTTGCCACAATGAAATCTCGCATTAGTTGCTCTTTTGTCCTTTTACCCAACACAAGAACTTGAAGACCTGCTATCCCTGTTCACCTAGTAGTAAGTAGGTAGCTTGGTGTTTGTCACCTTACACCTGCTTTCCCTGTTCACCTAGTAGTAAGTAGGTACCTGGGTGCTAGTCGACTGGTGTAGGTCGCATCCTGGGATACAAAATTAACTTAATTTGCGGGAAATGCTCTGCATAATCAGGGGCTTTCTATATAGTATGTCATTGATGTCAGCTATGGTCTATATAAGTTGTATCATGTACTTTTAGAAATAAAGATTATTATTATTATTATTAATTAGTCTGTGACACACATCATTTTTCCAGCTAATTTGCATATTGGTGTTTCTACAGGTGTCAAGAAAGAAGTGTGGCTTCAGAATAATGAGATGACAGAATTAGATGAGGATCTCTGGCGTCCCCTCTTCAATGATGGATTGGTACTCTTTGCTTCCAGTGAGTACATTTGTGTGTTGTGTACAAATGTTTTTTTTTTTGTAGCTGATTATTTAATGTACAAATGTTTGTGTAAATGCTTCTAGTAATAAGGTGGAACAGCAGCCTAACCTAAATTAACCTAACCCAATTTAACCTAACCTAAGTTAGCCTAAAAACAACCTAACAACCTAGCAACAGCCTAACGTAACTTAACTAACTTAACCTAGCAACAACCTAACCTAATTTAACCTAGCAACAACCTAACCTAATTTAACCTAGCAACAACCTAACCTAATTTAACCTAGCAACAACCTAACCTAATTTAACCTAGCAACAACCTAACCTAATTTAACCTAGCAACAACCTAACCTAATTTAACCTAGCAACAACCTAACCTAATTTAACCTAGCAACAACCTAACCTAATTTAACCTAACCTAATCTAACCTAATTTAACCTAACATAACCTAACCTAATTTAACCTAAACTAACCTAACACCAACCTAAGCTAATCTAACCTAACTGATGAAGGCACTGGCGAGCGAAACATTACCAAGATAAGAATGTTTTAGCCAGAATGATAATGTTTTAGCCAGAATGATAATGTTTTAGCCAGAATGACAATATTTTAGTCAGAATGACAATGTTTTAGCCAGAATGACAATGTTTTAGCTAGAATGACAATGTTTTAGCCAGAATGGCCAGTGATTTGCTTGTATCCCTGACAGACAACCCACTGACCTGTGACTGCAGCATCGCCTGGCTAGTGCTACAAGGAACCTACTTAAGTCTTCTGGGTGACAGTGTGACTTGTGCTGATGGTGAGCCAGTTAAGACCCTCGATCCAGCCATCTATGTAGCCATGTGTACCTAATAAACGTTTTATCCACCCACCGCCACGTTTTGCCAGTTGCTTACTCCTTAATAACTGTGCGAAAAAATGTTGTACAGGTACTCATATGCATTTATTATACACAGTAACATGTGTGTACATTACCTAAGATAGCTCTAAAAAGAAAGTTAGTCAAAGTGACTTATTTCCATTGGGGTTCTTGATATCAAGACCTCCCTTCTTGTAAGATAGCGTATGTTAGGTTTAGAAACTAAGGCTTAAACATTTAGCATGTATACAGTGAGATACAATAACTTCTCGACGTATATACCCTGATCTCTCATAGGTATACCCCGAAGTCTATGTACTGCTTATTGTATAAGACAAATTCTTGTAATGTAATCAGATATAAACATGTAAATAGTTCATTATCACTGTGACTTGTTAAGCTATCACGGTCCAGTCCCTGGACCTATTATGTGGCTCTGTAATGTTGAGGTACAGTCCTTGGACCCATTATGTGGCTCTGTAATGTTGAGGTACAGTCCCTGGACCCATTATGTGGCTCTGTAATGTTGAGGTACAGTCCCTGGACCCATTATGTGGCTAATGTTGAGGTACAGTCCCTGGACCCATTATGTGGCTCTGTAATGTTGAGGTACAGTCCCTGGACCCATTATGTGGCTCTAATGTTGAGGTACAGTCCCTGGACCCATTATGTGGCTCTGTAATGTTGAGGTACGTCCTGGACCCATTACGTGGCTCTAATGTTGAGGTACAGTCCCTGGACCCATTATGTGGCTCTGTAATGTTGAGGTACAGTCCCTGGACCCATTATGTGGCTCTAATGTTGAGGTACAGTCCCTGGACCCATTATGTGGCTCTGTAATGTTGAGGTACAGTCCCTGGACCCATTACGTGGCTCTAATGTTGAGGTACAGTCCCTGGACCCATTATGTGGCTCTGTAATGTTGAGGTACAGTCCCTGGACCCATTATGTGGCTCTGTAATGTTGAGGTACAGTCCCTGGACCCATTATGTGGCTCTGTAATGTTGAGGTACAGTCCCCAATGGAAATAAGTCACTCTGTCTGACTTTTTGGGTTATCCTAGGTTCTCTACACATATGCTGTTGTGTATGATAATCTATGTAAATGTATTTGTGTATACCTGAATAAACTTACTTACTTACTTATTATGTGCTTCTGTAGTGTTAAGGTACAGTCCTAGATCCATTATGTGGCTCTGCAATCTTTTTGACTCCCCACATCATGGGTATGGGGTACATAATAAAGATATTAAACTAAGTACCACAATAGAAATAAGTCACTCTGTCTTTTTGGGTTATCCTGGGTAATTTACGCAGCTCCTTACAAGTTGTACATAAATGGTATACAGTATCGACAAGATGCAATATCTGGGTATCTTTATTGTAGACGTTTCGCTCTCCAGTGGCTTTATCAATACAATACAAGGACATAATGTGAGGAATTATTATAATGTTCGTTCAAGACTATGGTGCTCTTCACCATCTCCAAGGCTGAGGGACTGATTACCTCATCTTTTGTATATAATTCTTCACATTATGTTCTTGTATTGTACTGATAAAGCCACTGGATGGCGAAACGTCAACAAACAAAGATACCCAGATGTTGTACAATGTACATGTCTAATTCTTTGTAACTTGTGAGTTCATTACCTTTGTAACTTGCTCAGCTATCAAAACTTTGGGGTCCAGTCCCTGGACCCATTATGTACCTCTGTAATCTTTTGACTACCGCCCACAGGATGGGTATGGGGTGTATAATAAAGATATCAAACTAAACTAAACTTCCTCACAAGGTACAAGAATAAATAGCATCAATCGTACAAGTCATCAAACTGTCAATTTGTTTACATTTTACGACTGGTGACTATCGTACGTTTGATGCAATTTATTGTTGTGCTGGTAAGTACGTAAGTACACGTACACATAAGTACAATTATCATACGTGGTTTAATACATTATCAAGGAATTCCTTTAATTCTCACATTATCAAAAAATTCTTTGAATTCCCACATTATCAAGAAATTCCTTGAATTCTCATATTATCAAAAAAATTTCTTTCTCACAAAATCACGAAAACTCTTGGAAGTTCACTATTTTTTTTCCACAGTGGTTGATTTGTATAATGTTACTATTTATGATTATTGTACTTCTGTGTACCTGTACCTAAATGCTTAATTCAAACTTCATGAAGTGATAGTATATATTATTGTGGATGAAGTTCCTCCCTCATACATTATTGTGGATGAAATTCCTCCCTCATACATTATTGTGGATGAAGTTCCTCCCTCATACATTATTGTGGATGAAGTTCCTCCTTCATACATTATTGTGGATGAAATTCCTCCCTCATACATTATTGTGGATGAAGTTCCTCCCTCATACATTATTGTGGATGAAGTTCCTCCCTCATACATTATTGTGGATGAAGTTCCTCCCTCATACATTGTTGTGGATGAAGTTCCTCCCTCATACATTGTTGTGGATGAAGTTCCTCCCTCATACACCTCACATCTGCCACACGGAAACGCAAATTCTTATATTTATATTCGGTAAGTGTCGATTTTCTCTCTAAGTAATTCCTTAAGTACAGTGGACTTCATGGTAGTTACTTTGATGCTGGTTTGTAAAGTTTGTTGTTTGCTACTACGCTAAGTAGGACCCCAATGGAAATACAAGGACCTCAATGTAAATACAAGGATCCCCAATGGAAATACAAGGACCTCAATGAAAATAAAAGGACCCCAATGGAAATACAAGGACCCCCAATGGAAATACAAGGACCCCCAATGGAAATACAAAGACCTCAATGGAAATACATGGACAACATGGTAATACAAGAACCTCAATGGAAATACAAGGACCCCAGTGGAAATACAAAGACCTCAATGGAAATACAAGGTCAACTATGGTAATACAAGGATCTTAAGGAATGGAAATACAAGGACAACAATGGACAATGGTTCGATCCCCGACATGGATGGAAACGTTGTGGGTGGCATTCTGGGGGGGTGGTAATATATCTTAGATAGGGATGAGCTCTGAAATGAACTGAGGTAGGATAACAGCTCTTATCCTGTGAATGAGCTAAGGTAGGATGACAGCTCTTAGCTGTAAATGAACTGAGGCAGGATGACAGCTCAACCTATAAAACTGATCTGTTTAAAACAGAATCCTGTTTTTGTCTTCTCTTGACCACTATAAAAGCTTTATTTTACTTCTCTTTATTAGACTAATAAAGCTCCATGAAGCAACACACATCTCCTCAATAAATATCAAAGTACATACTGTACATGTGTCTTACTTGAAAATAAGTCACTATGACTTGTTTTGGGTTATCCTAGGAAATTTACACATATGCTATGTATGATAATTTATGTAACTGTATTTATGTGTACCTCTACCTAAATAAACTTACTATGTGATGCCATCTTGTTTACCTAGGATAAGGCTTTCCTTATTTTATTTTTCATAAAACACAATAGGGAAAAAAAGATCTCCTTTCAACCTACTCTCTGACAATAAAGATTTAAAGATTTATTGATTTATTTGCAATGTGTGATTGCAATTTTTATTTATTAAGTACAATGAAAGCCACTATCATGCCGGGGCATTTCGGGCATGTTAACATATATGATTAGATTTTGCCACCGAAGTGGCTAGTTTATTGTGCACCCCATATCCAACCTGTGGACGGTAGTGCAAGAGCATATGGATACACAAAAGGCCTAGGCACTAGGCTCCAAAGGGGTTAACAATTGTACATTTGGGTTTATATCTACATTTCAATTATCTGTTACAAGCAAATTTAGGAAATTTGCTTAGTACAATTAGTATCTTATTTCGTGAATAAGATATCTTGATATGTCACATAGGTTATTATACTGTCTATCTCTATATTCTTCAATAATTGCACAATTAAGCACATAGTGTTCAAGACAGCGACCAAATGCCTGATCACATAATTTGCATTTAGTTTGATCATCATCTGTGTCTCCAAAACTGTCAGAAGTACCTGTAGCCAAGCCTAAGCCTGGCCACTACAACATCAGTCAGTCTGTTCACATTGCAAGTTGCTCCACAAACATGCCTATCTGTGCTCGCATTATCATGAGCACAGATAGGCACGTTCATGGAAATTAATTTGGAATAATTCTGAGAGCTTCATTTTGCATTAACTCCACGGGTCGGAGAGAACTTTCTCTGGCTAATATCAACATGGGAGCAGCATAATCAATTAAGGACCTAATATAGGCTATGTACATCATTCTCACGATTCTCACATTGGCACCATAGTTGGGGTTGTAGCCAGCAACAGCTTTGAGAGCATTTAGTCTATCTTTGCATTTTTTATTTAGTTGTGGTATAGTGGATTTGTTAAAGGGCACATCTACACCAAGATATCTGTAAGTTTTAACGTAGCTAATGTTTTCACCCTGCAAATAGATGGGTGGGGGATGTCGTTTGCTTGTTAATATCTTTGTTTTAGAGGAAGATATTACGAGGCCTAGTCGATTACAAATTGCTTGAACTTCATTAAGAACGGTACTCATCTTTTTATGCCCTGTTGTATGGATCATGATGTCATCAGCATAGTTTATAGCTATATAACATATATGAGATCATGTTTACTTGTAAAAGACCACAAATGGGTTATATATATGTGGGTTTTCAGGAGAAACGAGAGAAAATGGTTTGCTCAGCATTACGTTTTCTCTTAAATCTTAAAGGATGGACTTTTTTTTCGGTAGAGATACTATCAACTAACTATATTAGGTAAATATTATACACTGTTTTTAATGTCTTTCTCCTTTTGTTGTTTGATATCTTTATTATGCACCCCGTACCCATCCTGTGGGCGGTAGTCAAAAGATTACAGAGGTACATAATGGGTCCAGGGACTGGACCCCAAAGTTTTGATAGCTGAGCAAGTTACAAAGGTAATGAACTCACAAGCTACAAAGGTAATGAACTCACAAGTTACAAAGGTAATGAACTCACAAGTTACAAAGGTAGTGAACTCACAAGTTACAAAGGTAATGAACTCACAAGTTACAAAGGTAATGAACTCACAAGTTACAAAGGTAATGAACTCACAAGCTACAAAGGTAATGAACTCACAAGCTACAAAGGTAATGAACTCACAAGCTACAAAGGTAATGAACTCACAAGCTACAAAGGAAACGAACTCACAAGTTACAAAGGTAATGAACTCTTTTACCTACACAACTTCCAGACCTTGATTTCATTCTTATAATAAAAATTAAAATATCTTTATTTCTACAAGTACATGTACATGGTATACAGATCATAGCTGACATCAATGACATACTACTATATAGAAAGCCCTTTGTTATGCAGAGCATTTCGGGCAAATTAGGTCAGTTTTGTCCCAGGATGCGACCCACACCAGTCGACTAACACCCAGGTACCCATTTTATACTGATGGGTGAACAGGGACAACAGTTGTTTTATGGTTATTTTATCCGGAGATTTGAACTCTGAACCTCAGTGTGTGAACTAGAGATTGAGCTTTGGGACTCTCATGCTATTAGGCAATTTAAATTACACTGCATGCTATTGGCTTTATTTCGTGCCTAACAATATGACATGTAAACTAAATTACATTTATACTGCAGAAAAGAGATAAAATATTATATTTGCCAGGTATACTCCAGGTATTATTATATTTCAGTATAGTCTCACTGCATCTCTGAAGACTTGTTGATCTCCCCTCTCCCTCACCTCTCCACTCCCTGTCTACCCTCTCCCTCACCTCTCCACTCCCTGTCTACCCTCCCTCTCACATCTCCACTCCCTGTCTTTCCTTCCTCTCACATCTCCACTCCCTGTCTTCCCTCCCTCTCACCTCTCCACTCCCTGTCTTTCCTTCCCCTCACCACTCCCTGTCTTTCCTCCCCCTCTCCACTCCCTGTCTTTCCTCCACCTCACCTCTCCACTACCTTACCTTTTCTTATCTTCAACAGGTGGATTCAACACCTGTTGACTCTCAGACTCACGCTTATTCAGTAAGAAAACAATATGAAGTTCAATGATAAGAAATTTCAATTACTCAGATACGGAAAACGTGAAGAAATTAAAATCTCATCGGAGTACAAAACTAATTCCAACAACACAATAGAGCGAAAAACTAATGTCAAAGACCTGGGAGTGATCATGTCAGAGGATCTCACCTTCAAGGACCATAACAAAGTAGCAATTGCATCTGCTCGAAAAATGATAGGATGGATAATGAGAACCTTCAAAACCAGGGATGCCAAGCCCATGTTGACACTTTACAGATCGCTTGTTCTATCTAGGCTGGAATATTGCTGCACACTAACTGCACCTTTCAAGGCGGGTGAAATTGCTGACCTTGAAAATGTGCAGAGAACCTTTACCGCACGCATAAGTGCGATAAACCACCTCAACTACTGGGAATGCTTGAAGTTCCTAAACCTGTACTCTCTAGAACGCAGGCGGGAGAGATACATTATTATATACACATGGAAAATTCTCGAGGGCTTAGTACCAAACTTGCACACAAAAATCACTCCCTACGAAAGCAAAGACTCGGCAGGCGATGTAACATCCCCCAATGAAGAGCAGGGTGCCACTAGCACGTTGAGGGACAACACAATAAGTGTCAGGGGCCCAAGATTGTTCAACTGCCTCCCAGCATACATCAGGGGGATTACCAACAAACCCCTGGCTGTCTTCAAGCAAGCACTAGACAGGCACCTAAAGTCGGTACCTGACCAGCCAGGCTGTGGTTCGTACGTTGGACTGCGTGTGGCCAGCAGTAACAGCCTGGTTGATCAGGCTCTGGTCCAACAAGAGGCCTGGTCACAGACCGGGCCGCGGGGGCGTTGACCCCTGGAATTCTCTCCAGGTAGACTCCAGGTCATTCTGAAGGTCTTCCAGTGTATTAATTTTACTGGCTATCACTAAATAATCTCCACAATAAGTGATCATTTCAAATCAGGGACAGAGCTGTATGACCCTGGTGGTTTAACACTTACACAGATAACCTACAGTTAGGAGAGAGGAGCTTATGACAGCGTTTCGATCCAACTTGGACTTATTATTGATGAATTATGAAAATTAAAAGATATTTATTTAGTTCTTCAAGACCATAACACTATTTTTCTTTTATGCCCCTCAGTTCGCTTAACACAATTTCTTGTAACATTCCAGTTTAGAGGAACATAAGCTTCGCGTTATATGAGGCTTTACTGTAATAATAATAATAATAGTAATATCTTTATTTCTACAAGTATATGTACAAGGTATACAGACCATAGCTGACATCAGTGGCATACTACTACATATATAGAAAGCCCCTTGTTATGCAGATCATTTTGGGCAAATGTAGTCCCCGGGATGCGACCCACACCAGTCGACTAACACCCAGGTACCTATTTTACTGCTAGGTGAACATGGACAACAGATGTCTTAAGGAAACACATCCTAATGTTTCCACCTGTACCGGGGATCAAACCATGAACCTCAGTGTGTGAGCTGAGGGCGCTAGCGATCAAGCTATGGTATACCTGGAGTATACTTGGAGAGGGTTCCGGGGCTCAACGCCCCCGTGGCCCGGTCTGTGGCCAGACCTCATGGTGGATCAGGGCCTGATCAACCAGGCTGTTACTGTTGGCCGCATGCAACCCAACGTACGAACCACAGCCTGGCTGGTCAGGTACTGACTTTAGGTGCCTGTCCAGCGCCTTCTTGAAGACAGCCAGGGGTCTATTGGTAATTCCCCTTATGTATGCTGGGAGGCAGTTGAACAGTCTTGTGCCCTGACACTTATTGTGTTGTCTCTTATCATGCTAGTGGCACCCCTGCTTTTCATTGGGGGATGTTGCATCGTCTGCCTATATACTCTCAATAGTAATTGTTAAATAAAACATCCCTGGGATAATTATATTTTATTTTTTACATTTTATGTGAGTAGGTAAAAATGCACATTCTCAGGATGAAGTATTAGTGAGGAACAATTGTCAATCCAGAGGACACACACAGTAAACTTAGAATTTTTACCATGCTTTGGGGTGTCTGTCAGTGGATATGGGAATTTAACCATATGGTCACCTGCTTCGTGGAAATTTTGGTCATTTATAGGCCTTTCATTGACTTACCTTTCCAGCCCTAGATTAGATTAGATTTTGCCACCGAAGTGGCTAGTTTATTGTGCACCCCATATCCATCCTGTTAACGGTAGCGCAAGAACATATGGATACACAAAAGGCCTAGGCACTAGGCGAGAGTTCCAGGGGCCAACGCCCCTGCGGCCCGGTCTGTGACTGGGCCGCACTGTAGCATCTTAAGACACGTATAATCATACTGTATCACAGACTCATGTTGTGCATTATACCACTGATGGTGCAATTATATAAACTAATTTCTACCGGATGAAAAAAAAAATCATAATAAGGCATTAAGATGATTGTTATGGTTCAGTGTTTATCATACAAAACCAACTAGTTCACAAAACTTAACAAATTATATATATTTTTTGGAAAGGGATGACAGAAGCATTTTCTAGTAGACATGAACATTCTTGCATCAATTGGTCTGTCTTGTCAGTAAATACCTCCAGATTATTTATTTCAGATGTTTAATGATTTGTGCATCTCTGAGAAAATTGGTAAACATTATTAAAGGACAAATATGTAGGATGTTTGAAGGAAGACTAAAGATAGAAAGTAAGTTCATTAGGTACACAATTCAACATAGGTGTCTCTGTCCAGATCTCTGATCAGTCTTCCGTCAGCACAAGCCACATCATCTCCCAGACGATGAATGAAGGTTTCTTGGAGAACAACCCAGGCGATGGTGCAGTTACAGCTGAGAGGGTTACCTGTGGATGAGGTGAGGTCATGCAAGTTAGAAGACAGGGAAAAAAATAATTAAAATATAGGCAGAAATGCATTTAGAAATTATATAGACAAATCACTAGTTTTTCAAAAAGAGTTATGGGTATATGGGAGTTAAGCAAACTTCTAGGAAGTCACTTAAGCAAATAGTTTGGCTAGCATTAGGAGTGAGTTCAATAGATCTATGAGTGGGGATGGGTGTGTGACTTGGACCTGCCTTAATTAGTATTCCCTACCTCAGTGCAGCCTCTCCTCACTTAACAACAGAGTTCCATTCCTAAGACCAAGTTGGTAAATGAATTCGTTGCCAAGTGAGGAGCATACTATAATGGTAGAGGGTTTGTGTCAACGATCTTTGATATTGTTTTCATGTCACCTTTGCACCATTTATAACATTTCTGGTATATTTTTAAATATTTATATGGTAGTGCACTGTATATTGTAATAAACAGCTATGCATACTGGTCATAGAGCCCGTCGTAAGTCCGAGTCGTTGGTAAATGTGTACGTCGCTAAGTGAGGAGAGGCTATACTTCTTTTATTTATGTATACATATGGTCTAATGTATTTTCCAGGACACAAGGGGTGGAGGGGTAAGCCAGAGGAAGGCCTCAGTCAGATGACCAAAAGCTCCAGTTGTGGGTCATCATATGACTAAGACCCGCATCAAGAAACACTTGTCCTGTTTCCTGTCGAACCTAACCTAACCCAATGTGTCTTTCCTGAGTCATCAGTCAAGGAGAGGAGGTCATGTGGGTGGTAAATGAGTGCCCATCAGGGTTTAAAGCTTTCTATCATGTAAATATGAGACTATAGTAAGTTATATTGCAAGTAGACTGGCTGTAAAGTGCAGCTTCCCTGGAAGCTGCCTCGGTGTTATATACACTGATAGACACAAACTGTATCTATCAGTGTATATACACTGAGAGAAGTATATCTCTCAGTGTAGTATATACAACAAAAATAATAGCATCAACAATAACAACAATTACAACAATACGTAGATACAAAATTTATAATAATAATAATATCATTACTAAATATAATAATAGCAATAATAATAACATGTACACTATATACACACCTTCAGCGTACAGTGTAGTACCATTCTGGAAGATTGGTCGCCACAGTTGTTCATCGAGTACATTAAGTTTGTTGTTCTGCAGCCAGACTTCATCCTTCACGCCTGTTGTGAGCACAGAAGCATACAATGAGGGATAAGACAGCGAAGAAGCGGGGCCAGGAGCTGTGACCCGACCCCTGCAACCACAAATAGGTGAGTACAAAAAAAAATAATTGGCCCAGAGACTCACTATGTGAAATTTTGGTTGTGATTGACCAGTGTTGTACAAAGAGAAACTCGGGTATTATTAGTTTATGATGATGTAAGACACTTGTGCAACATTTGGCTTATCTTTATTCTGGAAACGTTTCGTCAGCCAGTGGTTTCTTCAGTCCAATGCAGGGAAAGGCGGAGAGTTTGAGGTAATCAGTCCCTTAATTTTGATGAATTGAATACATGGACTCCAGGCTGAGGGACTGATTACCTCAGACTCCTCCTCCTCATCTTCCACCTTTCTCTGCATAGGACTGAAGAAGCCACTGGCTGGCGAAATGTCTCCAGAATAAAGTTACCCAAATATTGCACAAGCGTCTCATTTCTCAATTTTACGGTTTCTCAACCATTTATTTACATTATTAGTTAATATTTTGGCCACCCTGTCCCCCAAGGGTAAACTATTGAAAACTGTGAAGAGTATTTATAAGGGAGATATACAGAGTGTTTCAAAAGAATGGACCTGATTTGAATATATATATGTTGCTTTAAAATTGGGTCCATCTTTTTGAAATGTATATAGAACCCCAATGGATATAAATCACATTGTTTGACTTTATTAGCGTATTTTTTAGTTAGTTTGATATCTTTATTATGCACCCCATACCCATCCTGTGGGCGGTAGTCAAAAGATTACAGAGGTACATAATGGGTCCAGGGACTGGACCTCAAAGTTTGATGGCTGAGCAAGTTACAAAGGTAATGAACTCAGATGGTCACAATCATGACAAGTTACAAAGGTATTTGCAGATTACAGAGGTATATATAGGGTCCAGAGACTGGGCCCCAAAGTTTTGATAGCTGAACAAGGTACAATGGTAATTAATTCACTAGTTACAAGGTAATGAATCATGTAAGTAAATTTACTTACGTCTGTACATGGTTGCACTCATGAGCGTATACTATGGTAAATCCACTTGATATATTTTGTGTGATAAATTAGACACAATGTGCAACACTCGGGTATCTTTAGTGAGGAAACATTTCGCCCACACAGTGGCTCCATGATGAAGCCACTCTGGGGCTAAACGTTTCCTCAATAAAGATACCCAGGTGACATGTGTCTAATTTATCAACTTTGCTCATAATATTTATCCTCAAGGCCATTACGTATACATATATATATATATATATATATATATATATATATATATATATATATATATATATATATATATATATATATATATATATATATATATATATGACTTCAAAACTTAAATCAAGACATATTTACAAAATAAAGTGTGCCATTGAGAGTAAGTTACAGATTAAAGGTGTGTGATCAAAATGAACAAGAAGGTACAATAGTGTGACTGGAACAATACACAGATAACCCACACACGGGAGAGAGAGAAGCTTATTGCGACTTTGTAAATGGTCCAGGTGAGACCAAAACGTTGTTGTAAGTTTCTCTCTCTTGAATGGCGTGTGATCTTGCTATTGATGTTTAGCGTGCTTGTTGAAAGTAGTTCCCACCTTTCAAAACACCAGTTCTCACCTTTCAGAGCACCAGTTCTCACCTTTCAAAACACCAGTTCTCACCTTTCAGAGCACCAGTTCCCACCTTTCAAAGCACCAGTTCTCACCTTTCAGAGCACCAGTTCTCACCTTTCAGAGCACCAGTTCCCACCTTTCAAAGCACCAGTTCTCACCTTTCAGAGCACCAGTTCTCACCTTTCAGAGCACCAGTTCTCACCTTTCAGAGCACCAGTTCTCACCTTTCAGAGCACCAGGAGCGATGCCTGTTATGTGGTTGTTATTTAAGAACACAGAACTATAGGCCGCCACCAGATCTATTACTCCTGTGTCGATGGTGGTCAAATAGTTGCTGTCCAGATTGATTTTATGTAGCTGATCAAGTTCCACGAATGTTCCTGTAAGAGATAAGATATAATTTTCTTCGGATTTTTAAACTTGGAGGGTTAGCCATCCAGGATAACCCAAGAAAGTCAGTGCATCATCGTGTCTTATTTCCATGGGGGTTCTCAATATTATTCCTCCAGGATGCAACCCATACCAGTCGACTAACAACTTATCAATGGTTAAAGCAAAATGAATGATGTAATTAACAAATACTGAGAGGAATAAATTATTAAAATATATCTTCAGAAAATATATTTCCAAATATATATCTGTTCATTGCCAGATGTTAACTTGTCAGTGTTGATGAATTGAGCAGCGCATTGTATTAATATTGGTAGAATTACCGACAATATGTTAGGTATTAAGATATGTGTGCAACTAATGCGACAAAGTTCCAGATGAGCGAAACGTCGCCACAAAATGTTGCAGTAGTTGTACATGTATCTTTTTACCTAATAAGCAGTGCATTGACAAGTCGAAGTGTAATATAGCCTAGTGGAGATAAATGTTAAATATCGACACAATTAAAGAGGAGACACAAATATATACCTGGAGACCTGGAGTATACCCGGAGAGGGTTTAAGGGGGTCAACGCCCCCGCGGCTCGGTCTGAGACCAGGCCTCGTGGTGGATCAGGGTCTGATCAACCAGGTTGTTACTGCTGGCCGCACGTAAACTGACGTACGAACCACAGCCCGGCTGGTCAGGTACCTGTCCAGCGCCTTCTTGAAGACAGCCAGGGGTCTATTTGGTAATCCCCCTTATGTATGCTGGGAGGCAGTTGAACAGTCTTGGACCCCTGACACTTATTGTGTTGTCTCTCAGTATATTCGTGAAGTTTAACTGAATCATAAAGAGGGATATGGTCACTTTGAGATCTCATGTTAATAATTTCTCTCACATGACACCAGACAGGGCGAGCTTGTTGGTAAATGAAAGCCTATTACTTAATAAATGGTTAAAACTGACCATTAATTTTTAAATGGGTGGAGGGGTAAGCCAACGGAAGGCCTCGGTCAGATGACCAAAAGCTCCAAAGGCGGGTCATCATATAACTAAGACCACGTCAGGAAACACTTGTTCTGTTTCCTGACAAACCTTACCTAACCTAATTTCGTTCTCACTCCCATTTGGGTACCAGCAGTTGAGTATCGATGTATGTTTCGATTCCCAAAGTGTGACCATCTTCAGTAACAACTAATTAAAATTCAAGCACTTTTATATTTCAGTAACATTCTGAAGGAATATCCTCAGAGAATACGATTAAAATACCACAGAAATGCATGAATTAAATTACCATTCACTATGGTTATAATGCTCAACACTAACCCACATGGTAACAGAAACTCAGAAAATTGATTGATCTGTATATTTCGACCCCCTTCTGTGATCCTCTTCTGCTAAAGAGGATCCCAGAAGGGGGTCGAAATGCCCAGATCAATCCTGAGTGCCTCCATGTGGATTATTGATAATTGACAAATGTTCGTTATAGCACCAACATATTTTTCTCAAGTTCTAATCTATATTTCTTGTTATGATCTTGTAAGTATTACCTTCAGGGAGAGTCGCTATGTCACAGGACGGAAGATGAATCTCTGTCACATTCTTAACAGTCTGGAGAGCAGCGCCGCTTATAGCTCGCAGTGGATTCTGTCCAAAGTTCAAGATTTCCAGAGAATTGGACATTAAATCTGGAAAGCTGTTGAATTTATTATTGGACGCATCAAGGATGACGAGTTTTTGCAGAGAGCTAATTTCACTAGCGCTAATAGTGTCCATGTTATTATGTGTTATATTTAACAGCGTGAGTGTTGCATAGCTGGAGGAAAGAGCTCCATTCTCTATGCTCTGCAGAACTCCATTAGTGATGTGGATCTCCTGGAAGGTAGCTGAGCCCAGATCTCCTTCCCTCAGTATTGTGATTCCCCCATTATTCTTGATATACAGATGAACGAAGTCACTGAAGGGAAAGTCTTGGCTAAATACGATTTTTAGTTCATCCGAATCGGTGACATCCGAGCAGTCCATATCCATCTCAACATCGCTCAAAATAGTGCAGATGCAGGGTTCGATGCTGGTCTCAAGTGGACAGGGAATGTCTCGGGGCATGTATGGGCTTATTTCTTGCCCTGTGCATAAGGGCAGCACCAACAGTGCGGTCACCCAGTAGTTGCTGATGAACATGGTGATGAACTGGTTCAGAATATGACTCAATGTTGTGATGGTGATACCAACAATTCTTAGTACAGTGTGTGGGGAGCCCAGCAACTGCCAGTACAGTGTGTGGGGAGCCCAACAACTGTAGTTCAAGAATCAAGCACAAATGAGACTTCGAGAGCAGACACACCAGTGGTGTGTGCCGTGAAAAACCTCGAATTATATGCAAGCTGTGTTCTTGAACCTTGAGAACGTTACCACTTGTTGTATTGTTCACACACACACACACACACACACACACACACACACACACACACACACACACACACTGGGCAGCTACCTGAGGAATGGAAGAAGGCCAACGTAGTCCCCATTTTTAAAAAAGGAGACAGAAAAGAGGCACTAAACTATAGACCGGTGTCACTTACATGTATAGTGTGCAAAGTCCTGGAGAAAATCATCAGGAAAAGAATGGTGGAACACCTTGAGCGGAACAGAATAATAAACACCAGACAGCACGGATTCCGGGAAGGCAAATCCTGTGTAACAAACCTCCTAGAGTTTTATGATAAAGTAACAGAGGTAAGGCAGGAGAGAGAAGGGTGGGTTGATTGCATTTTCCTGGACTGCAGTAAAGGCCTTCGACACAGTTCCTCACATGAGATTAGTAAAGAAGTTGGAAGAACAAGCAGGTATAACAGGAAGGGCACTGGAATGGATCAGGGAATACCTCAAAGGGAGGCAACAACGGGTCATGGTGCGTGGTGAGGTATCACAGTGGGCGCCTGTGACGAGCGGTGTACCGCAGGGGTCAATCCTAGGACCAGTGTTATTCCTGGTATATGTAAATGACATGACGGACGGGATAGACTCAGAAGTGTCTCTATTCGCGGATGATGTGAAAATAATGAGGAGAATCACATCGGAAGAGGACCAGGCAGGGCTGCAAACAGACCTGGACAAGCTCGACATCTGGTCTAGCAGATGGCTTCTCGAATTCAATCCCTCCAAATGCAAAGTCATGAGGATCGGAGAAGGGCAAAGAAGACCGCTGACAGAGTACAAGCTAGGCGGACAAAGGCTACAAACCTCGGCAAAGGAGAAAGACCTTGGAGTGAGTATAATGCCAAGCACGTCTCCGGAGGCACACATCAACCAGATAACTGCGGCAGCATATGGGCGTCTGGCAAACCTTAGATTAGCGTTCCGTTACCTTAACAAAGAATCGTTCAAGACACTGTATACCGTGTACGTCAGGCCCATACTAGAATATGCAGCACCAGTCTGGAACCCACACCTGGTCAAGCACGTAAGGAAACTGGAGAAAGTGCAAGGTTTGCGACAAGGTTAGTTCCACAACTCAGGGGTCTGTCTTATGAAGAAAGATTGAGGGAAATAGGACTAACAACACTGGAGGAAAGAAGGGTCAGAGGAGACATGATAACGACATACAAAATACTGCGGGGAATTGACAAGGTAGATAGTGACAGGTTGTTTCAGAGAGGGAACACAGAAACAAGGGGACACAACTGGAAGCTGAAGACTCAGATGAGTCAAAGGGATGTCAGGAAACATTTCTTCAGCCACAGAGTAGTCAGGAAGTGGAATGGACTAGAGAAAGATATAGTGGAGGCAGGAACCATACATAGTTTTAAGACAAGGTATGATAAAGCTCATGGAGCAGGGAGAGCAGAGACCCAGTAGCAGACAGCGAAGAGGCGGGGCCAGGAGCTGAGTCTCGACCCCTGCAACCACAATTAGGTGAGTACAATTAGGTGAGGTGAGTACACACACACACACACACACACAGCTCCTGGCGGGGCCAGGAGCTGAGTCTCGACCCCTGCAACCACAATTAGGTGAGTACACATACATACATACATACATACACATACACACACACACGCGCGCCACACACACACACACACACACACACACACACACACGCCCCGATGGCATAGTGGCTAGCGCTCTTGCTTCACGCACGGAGGGCCCGGGTTCAATTCCCAGCGAGGCCGAAACATTTCGAAGTGTTTCATTACACACACACACACACATACATGTGCCTAGGACAAAATGGTAACTAACTAAACAACACAAACACACGAACGCACACACCTAGCCAAGCACGTAAAGAAACTAGAGAAAGTGCAAAGGTTTGCAACAAGACTAGTCCCGGAGCTAAGGGGTATGTCCTATGAGGAGAGGTTAAGGGAAATCGACCTGACGACACTGGAAGACAGGAGAGATAGGGGGGACATGATAACGACATATAAAATACTGAGAGGAATTGACAAGGTGGACAGAAACAGAATGTTCCAGAGATGGGACACAGCAACAAGGGGACACAGTTGGAAGTTGAAGACTTAGAAGAATCACAGGGATCTTAGGAAGTATTTCTTCAGTCACAGAGTGGTCAGGAAGTGGAATAGTCTGGGAAGTGATGTAGTGGAGGCAGGATCCATTCATATCTTTAAGAAGAGGTATGATAAGGCTCATGGCGAAGGGAGAGTGACCCAGTAGCGGCCAGTGAAGAGGCGGGGCCAGGAGCTGAGTCTCGACCCCTGCAACCACAATTAGGCGAGTGCAATTAGGTGAGTACAGAGTTTACATATGCGAGTAAACACATGAAAGCACTCAGGTTTTATTTCCTATTTTCACTCTGGTATTTTTACATATTTGCAATTACGCATTTTAGTGTGATTTATTCCTTAATAAGATTTATATCAGCTGGTTGTGCAGACTCCCAGAGACGCAGAATGCGCCAGGCAGAAACGGCCTTCAAGTCTGCTGATTTATTAGTTTCTATGTAGAAACTGGAGCTTGCATCAGTAAATGAGCTCCTCTCTTCAAGCTGAGCTCTTTGCTGTGCTCCTTGCCCTTATATGTGTCCATGTAACCAAAACGTACTGAGTAAGTTTATTCAGGTATACACAAATACAGTTACATAGATTATCATACATAGCAGCATGTGTTGAGAACCCAGGATAACCCAAAAAAAAGTCAGACAAAGTGACTTATTTCCATTGGGGTCTTGACACCTTCAGTGTAAATGATTTTTCTTTCATACATAAGTTTAGTTAAGTTTAATATCTTCATTATGCACCCCATACCCATCCTGTGGGCGGTAGTCATACATAAATCATCCTAATTCCCCGAATGTCAGTTGTGTCAGGCTCATGTCAGGTATGAGACACAGGTATGACTATTGCAGACAGTGGCTTCCTCTGGCACTGACCTCCAAGCTCTCTCAGATTTACGAGGCTAATGGAGTATACCTGAAGGGTGTTTCAGCGGTCAACGCCCCCGCGGCCCAGTCTGTGACCAGGCCTCATGGTGGATCAGGATCTAATCAACCAGTCTGTTACTGCTGGCCACACGTAAACCAACGTACGAACCACATCCCGGCTGGTCAGGTACTGACTTCAGGCGCCTGTCCAGCTTTCACTAGAAGACAGCCAGTTGAAATTATTTTTTATTTCATCGTCCTCAGACTATCAGTAGACAAGTGAAAGTTAAAATCCTCTCAACTTGAGGACATACACTCTTTGTCAACCTATAAGTTTTATCACGTATCTCAAGGCTGGTTCTCGAGGGAATCCACAGGTGGACGCTGGCTCGTCTTTGGATAATTTTATCATATCTGCCAAGCTATGAGAGGAGTGGTTGGATGGAGGTGAAAGCGCTTGATTTAGGAAATTGAAGCTATCCTTCTTCCTCTGATTAAACCTAATTGCCACACTCGTATGTTTTCAGGAGTTTAAAGACGTTTTCGGGTTTAGGGCTTCGTTATTAAGATGATTTTCTTCGTATTGTCAAGGATAATCTAAGAAAGCCTAGCAGTGTGGCTTTAAAATTTAGCTTAAAAGTGTTTGCTTTCTGACACAACTATGTTTGTTGTGGTCCTAAAATGATGTGTTGTGTGACGCTGTCATTATCAGTGGTGTGTTGTGTGACGCTGTCATCATCAGTGGTGTGTTGTGTGACGCTGTCATCATCAGTGGTGTTGTGTGACGCTGTCATCATCAGTGGTGTGTTGTGTGGCGCTGTCATCATCAGTGGTGTGTTGTGTGGCGCTGTCATCATCAGTGGTGTGTTGTGTGACGCTGTCATCATCAGTGGTGTTGTGTGACGCTGTCATCATCAGTGGTGTGTTGTGTGACGCTGTCATCAGTGGTGTTGTGTGACGCTGTCATCATCAGTGGTGTGTTGTGTGACGCTGTCATCATCAGTGGTGTGTTGTGTGACGCTGTCATCATCAGTGGTGTGTTGTGTGACGCTGTCATCATCAGTGGTGTTGTGTGACGCTGTCATCATCAGTGGTGTTGTGTGACGCTGTCATCATCAGTGGTGTGTTGTGTGACGCTGTCATCATCAGTGGTGTGTTGTGTGACGCTGTCATCATCAGTGGTGTTGTGTGACGCTGTCATCATCAGTGGTGTGTTGTGTGACGCTGTCATCATCAGTGGTGTGTTGTGTGACGCTGTCATCATCAGTGGTGTTGTGTGACGCTGTCATCATCAGTGGTGTGTTGTGTGACGCTGTCATCATCAGTGGTGTGTTGTGTGGCGCTGTCATCATCAGTGGTGTTGTATGACGCTGTCATCATCAGTGGTGTGTTGTGTGACGCTGTCATCATCAGTGGTGTGTTGTGTGACGCTGTCAACAGTGGTGTTGTGTGACGCTGTCATCATCAGTGGTGTGTTGAGTGACGCTGTCATCATCAGTGGTGTGTTGTGTGACGCTGTCATCATCAGTGGTGTGTTGTGTGACGCTGTCATCATCAGTGGTGTTGTGTGACGCTGTCATCAGTGGTGTGTTGTGTGACGCTTTCATCATCAGTGGTGTGTTGTGACGCTGTCATCATCAGTGGTGTGTTGTGTGACGCTGTCATCATCAGTGGTGTTGTGTGACGCTGTCATCATCAGTGGTGTGTTGTGTGACGCTGTCATCATCAGTGGTGTGTTGTGTGACACTGTCATCATCAGTGATGTGTTGTGTGACGCTGTCATCATCAGTGGTGTTGTGTGACGCTGTCATCATCAGTGGTGTGTTGTGTGACACTGTCATCATCAGTGGTGTGTTGTGTGACGCTGTCATCATCAGTGGTGGGTTGTGTGACGCTGTCATCATCAGTGGTGTTGTGTGACGCTGTCATCATCAGTGGTGTGTTGTGACGCTGTCATCATCAATGGTGTGTTGTGTGACGCTGTCATCATCAGTGGTGTTGTGTGACGCTGTCATCATCAGTGGTGTGTTGTGTGACGCTGTCATCATCAGTGGTGTGTTGTGACGCTGTCATCATCAGTGGTGTGTTGTGACGCTGTCATCATCAGTGGTGTGTTGTGTGACGCTGTCATCATCAGTGGTGTGTTTTGTGACGCTGTCATCATCAATGGTGTGTTGTGTGATGCTGTTATCATCAGTGGTGTGTTGTGTGACGCTGTCATCATCAGTGGTGTGTTGTGTGACGCTGTTATCATCAGTGGTGTGTTGTGTGATGCTGTCATCATCAGTGGTGTGTTGTGTGACGCTGTTATCATCAGTGGTGTGTTGTGTGACGCTGTCATCAGTGGTGTGTTGTGTGACGCTGTCATCATCAATGGTGTGTTGTGTGACGCTGTCATCAGTGGTGTGGTGTGTGACGCTGTCATCATGAGTGGTGTGTTGTGTGACGCTGCCATCATTAATGGTGTGTTGTGTGACGCTGTCATCATCAATGGTGTGTTGTGTGACGCTGTCATCAGTGTGGTGTTGTGTGACGCTGTCATCATGAGTGGTGTGTTGTGTGACGCTGTCATCATTAATGGTGTGTTGTGTGACACTGTCGTCATCAATGGTGTGTTGTGTGACGCTGTCATCATGTCTCAATAAACTATTATTATTATTATTATTATGGTGTGTTGTGTGACGCTGTCATCACCAGCTGTGTTGTGTGACGCTGTCATCATCAGTGGTGTGTTTTGTGACGCTGTCATCAGTGGTGTGTTGTGTGACGCTGTCATCATCAATGGTGTGTTGTGTGACGCTGTCATCAATGGTGTGTTGTGTGACGCTGTACCGTCAGCTAGCATCACTTGCTAACCCAGCTGTGTTGAACTAGACAGAGAGAACATCTTAGACGCCGTTTCGATCAATCCTGGACCATTACCAAGACTCGATAATGGTTCAGGAAGAACCGAAACGTTGTCTGAAGTTCTGTCTCTAAGTGTACGTCACGTGGAAGTAGTTGCAGCGTCACACAATACACATTGTTGATAACAGCGTCACACAATACACATCATTGTTGATAACAGCGTCACACAATACAGCTTGCTATCTTCACCACTTATCTTTTCTTAGAATTACGGTATCTTTTATCGCCAAGCGCTTTCTAACGTCTACATTATCATGAGTACCTGCTGACAGTTCCCCAGACCAGGGGATCTCTGATGCACAGGGCAACTGTTGTATTATAATTGATAAAAAAATTGAAGCAGCAGTTGCCCACGTTGTCTTAAAAATATAGTTTGCGGGCACAACTTATATGAAGATAGTGCTACATGGGAATGGAAATCTTTAGCTGTAGATCTTTTAGACTCTCGTGCGTCGTCAGGAGCTATGCAATGTTGCAATACAGCAACAGATAGGATGGGAAATTCTGTGAGGCAAGGCAGACGGTATCACTGGCATCCTGACAGTAATACAAAATTAAATTAGGCAGATTTTAAAGGGCACTGCAGGAGGCCTACTGTCCCACTCTGGGTAAATCTTGTCACATTACCATGAGATAAAACTTGGTAATTGATATAGACGAATGATTTAAAAACACTCGTAAGTAAACACTAGGTCATAAATCTCAAAAACTTTCATTGTCACCTACCTTGCAGACCCTGATCACATCTGCAGAACACCTGAATTAGATCGACATCTTCCAGATCCTCAGATGGGTCATCTTAGGATTAAGACTCGTGTGAGGACGCACTTCCTGACTGTTGACTGATTCGTCAGGAGCTGCGTCCTGACACGGGTCTTAATCATAAGATGACCCATCTGAGGATCTCCAAGAAGATGTCAATATAACTCAGCTGTTCCGTGTCCATCATCAGAGTTTTGGTATAGTCCCTGTGCGTTCCACGGTAAAACATTTGTATACAACAACGAATCAACCAAAGAATCTCCATCCTCAGGTTAGTAAAGAATGAAAAAAAGGCAATACTGTGGACCGTTCCATGACTTACAAGAAAAATATATTTCGGTCTGTCTTTTTCCCCAAAAAAAAATTCTTTAAAACACAGAACTGAAAGCAAACCAATATATTTTTGTTTATAGATAACGTCGCTTTCACAGCTACAAAAAAAAAATGAAACAAGTAGAGAAAATAGTAGCTATCTTAGCCTCTTATTGTGAAGAATGACACTTGTGTAACATTTTGGAATCTTTATTGATGAAATGTTTCGCCTACACAGTAGGCTTCTTCAGTCAAATATAGAGGCAGCAGTGGTAATGGAATCAAGATGATGTAATCAGTCCATCAATCTTTGGGTGGTCAGTCCCTCAGCCTGGAGAAGAGTTCAACTCCATGGTCTGGAAGGTTGATGGACTGATTACATCACCTTTATTTCATTGCCACTGCTGTCCCTTTATTTGACCGAAGAAGCCTGCTGTGTAGGCGAAATGTTCCATCAATAATTCATCAACTTTGTTGAAGAATTAGACACATGTGCAACATCTGGGTATCTTTATTGTAGACATTTCGCCATCCAGTGGTTTTACCAATACAAATTCAAGGACATAATGGGAAGACTGTAGAACTATATATAAAAGGCGAGGTAATCCGTTCCCCAGGAGCATCTCTTCAATAAAAAATATCCCTTAGTTTTAAAGTTTGCCTCTAATTTCAGCTTTTCATGTCTCCTGAATCTAAAAATCTAATCTGAATTTCTTTGACTTTTGGGAATATGTCCCTGAGGTCCGTGTTGGGCTGTCCATCCCTTTCCCAAATCTCACATTTCTGTTGTAGAAGAGTACTTACATGATGCCGTTGTTTACACCGACAGGTAAGGTTAGGTTCGTCAGGAAACACGACAAGTGTTTCCTGATGAGGTAGTTATATATATATATATATATATATATATATATATATATATATATATATATATATATATATATTTTATATATATATGACACAATGATAGGAGACTTGCTGTTCATGTCACCTTTATCACGGCTCTAACCTCTCTCTCCTTTCCTGGAATTGTTCTTTTTTTCTTAATAGTTTTCTTTTGAATCTTTATTGCTTAATATCTACAATACTATAAGTACCAGCTGACGCTTTCCCAGACCAGACGATATTTGGTACACTTGGGCAATTCCAGTATAGCTGGGGACTGACTGGAGTTACTCCAGTCAGTCCCAAAGTACCAAAACTAAATTTAAGGACTGTACTTTTGGTGTAATAAAATAGAATACTGCTGTGTAGGAGAGTATTTACCAGACATATGGATAAATATTCCAGAGAACTCCTCAGTAATAATAATAATAATAATTTATATTTTTTACAAGTACAGTACATGATTCAACTTATACAGACCATAGCTGACATCAATGACATACTGCTATATAGAAAGCCCCTTGTTATGTTGAGCATTTGGGGCAAATTAGGTCAATTTTGTCTCCAGGATGCGACCCACACCAGTCGACTAACACCCAGGTACCTACTTACTGCTAGGTGAACATGGACAGCAGGTGTCTTAAGGAAACACATCCTAATGTTTCCACCCGTACTGGGGATCGACCCCTAAGTATATATACTGTGAAAAATCAGGTAGAACATGCTGGGTAGGTTGTATTAAAGACGGACCCATATTTATATAATTTATTTAGGATAAAAATAAACCCAAGCCAAAAAAAACATTTCTATTGTATAATCTTTATATTTTCTCAATTACAATTTCGTATTTTTTTTCTCTTACAAACTTAACAAATAAATCGTCAAATGTCAAACGTTACAGAATGATTTAGATTATTTAAAAAATCAACAGAATTGTACCAGCAGTGTCGCTTTAAAATCTTCAAAATAATCTCTGATATATCATAGTGGACGCCATGAATGTACTCATTAGTTTGTAGTTATGGGACTGATTACCTCAATCTCCTTCTGATCTTCAGTATTCTTCTTTGTATAGGACTGATGAAGCCACTGTGTGGCAAAACGTTTCCTCAATAAAGATACCCAAATGTTGCATATGTGTCTAATTTATCAACTTGTCGGTTCTCTGAACCATTTATCTGCAGATTGTGGTTATGTGAAAAGGCATGTATGCCATTGTCAATACATTTATTGAGGCACGTTTCGCTCACCAGGACCGTCTTCAGTCCGGTGCAGAGAACAGGAGACTGAGTTCATATGCTAGCAGAGGGCAGGTCAGGTCAGGTCACCTAGCAGTTAGTTCTTAATAAAGCAAAACAACCACAGGGGGAGTTGAATGATAGATCTAGGCCTTTCATGCTGCAATCAACACATCTTCAGGAGCTTGCAATGCTGCAGAAATGAGCAGGAAGTCCAAATAAATTCCTTCAGGGCTCGAGCTTGGGGTCTTGATGATGTGTTGATTGCAACACGAAAGGCCTAGAGCTATCATTCAACTTACCCCCGATGTGGCTGTTTTGCATCTTGTATCCTTTGTTCGCGATTATTGCTTAGTAAAGCATACTTTTAGTGTATTCAAGAGAAGCGCTAAACTCGCAGGGGTAATATAACAACCGGGGAATAAAAGGCGATTAAATTCGACTCAAGGAAGGGTGAACCCAGTTCCTTGGATGAAGAGCCTCTCCCCCTTGAGGGGGGACTAGTGCATCTTACACAACTACTGTTTACCTGGAGAGAGTTCCGGGGGTCAACGCCCCTCGGCCCGGTCTGTGACCAGGCCTCATGGTTGATCAGGGCCTGATCAACCAGACTGTTACTGCTGGCCGCACGCAGTCCAACGTATGAACCACAGCATGGCTGGTCAGGTACCGACTTTAGGTGTAGATGAATGGTTCACAGAACCGACGAGTTGGTAAATTAGACACATATGCAACACTTGGGTATCTTTATTGTGGGAACGTTTCGCCACACAGTGGCTTCATCAGTCCATACAAAGGAGAAAGGTGAAGAACAGGAGGAGTTTGAGGCGATGTTGTCAGATTGATGGACTTACAACATCGCCTCAAACTCCTCCTGTTCTTCACGATTCTCCTTTGTATGGACTGATGAAGCCACTGTGTGGAGAAACGTTTCCTCAATAAAGATACCCAAGTGTTGCATATGTGTCTAATTTACCACCGACTTTAGGTGCCTGTCCAGTGCCTGCTTGAAGACAGCCAGGGGTCTATTGGTAATCCCCATTATGTATGCTGCGTTCTAGGGAGTACAGGTTTAGGAACTTCAAGCGTTCCCAGTAATTGAGGTGGTTTATCGCAGTTATGCGTGCCGTGAAGGTTCTCTGCACATTTTCTAGGTCAGCAATTTCACCTGCCTTGAAAGGTGCAGTTAGTGTGCAGCAATATTCCAGCCTAGATAGAACAAACGACCTGAAGAGTGTCATCATGGGCTTGGCATCCCTGGTTTTGAAGGTTCTCATTATCCATTCTGTCATTTTTCTAGCAGATGCGATTGATACAATGTTATGGTCCTTGAAGGTGAGATCCTCTGACATGATCACTCCCAGGTCATTGACATTAGTTTTTCGCTCTGTTGAGTGGTTGGAATTTGTTTTATACTCTGATGAAATTTTAATTTCCTCACGTTTTCCATATCTGAGTAATTGAAATTTCTCATCATTGAACTTCATATTGTTTTCTGCAGCCCATTTAAAGATTTGGTTTATGTCTGCTTGGAGTCTTGCAGTGTCTTCAACGGTGGGCACTGTCATGCAGATTCGGGTGTCATCTGCAAAGGAAGACACGGCACTGTGGTTTATATCCCTGTCTATGTCCGATATGAGGATGAGGAACAGGATGGGAGCGAGTACTGTGCCTTGTGGAGCAGAGCTCTTCACCGTAGCCGCCTCAGACTTTACTCTGTTGACTACTACTCTTTATATTCTATTAGGAAATTATAGATCCATCTACAAACTTTTCCTGTTATTCCTTTATCACGCATTTTGTGTGCTATTACACCATGGTCACACTTGTCAAAGGCTTTTGCAAAGTCTGTGTATATAACATCTGCATTCTGTTTGTCTTCTAGAGCATCCAGGACCTTGTCGTAGTGGTCCAGTAGTTGGGACAGACAGGAGCGACCTGCTCTAAACCCATGCTGCCCTGGGTTGTGTAATTGATGGGTATCAAAGATTTTTATGATATGGGACGTTAGCGCTATTGGTCTGTAGTTCTTTGCTATTTCTTGACTGCCCCTTTTGTTATATTTATGGAAAAAATTTATTTTATCCCAGATAAAATATAAAGTTATACATAATGTAGTATTTTAGACAGAATATTGGGTAAATCTACACACATGCAGTGACATTGTGGCAACGTTTCGCTCTCCAAGACCTTTGTTAAGTTGTTATGGCTTGGTGAAGCTCCTTTGTCAAGCTGTTATGGCTTGCTGAAGCTCCTGGAGAGCGAAACGTTGCCACAATATCACATTAGTTGCATCAGTGTCCATATACCCAACATAAGACGTCTAGTTCAGGTCGAGCTCCTTCATGGTGACGTCTCTCATGACGAACTTCTGGATCTTACCAGTGACGGTCTTTGGGAATTCTTCCTTGAAGAGGATGTAGCGAGGCACCTTGTAATGTGCGATCTGTAAAAGGGGCCATAGATCACTGAATATATTTACTGTAAGTAGTAGTAATAGTAGTAGTACTTGTAGTGGTAGTAACATTTAGTGAGCACTAACCTTGTAGGCCACTTAACCATTAGACATTATATACAACACAGTATAAAATACAATCACACCAAGTTACAATAACCTCCATAATTTAAATATCACCAGTGAGTTTTTCCAAACACTGTGCAGAAGTGTGGTATAAAGGAGTGTAAATCCCATAGTATGCAAAGCCTTTCACTCAAAATATGTAGAAATATGTTAATGTTCGTAGCACCTAACTAGCACACATCCCGCAATTCAACTAGCAATAATATCTACGTCTATTTCTCCCTTTAGGGAAGGTGCCTTGATGCTGGTGAAGGAATCTTGATTCAAAGCATTGCAGCAAATACCTCCTGGTAAGCCTGTTTACTCCCCACTCCCCAGGTACAGTGTGACCCAGCCGTCTCATACAACACCCCCGGTGAACACATTACAACACCCACCTTTCCTTTGCACCAGTCCATGAGAGTAGTGGCGGTCAGTTCTGCATTATCAGCTTTTCGGATCCAAGCAGCTACCTCTTCTCCCATTCTGGCATCCGGAACACTGAATACCTGAAGCAGCAATACCTTACTGTAATAAATAATTACCTGGTACATTACAAATTCCATGGATACATTATAAATTGCAGGGATGCACTATAAATTCCAGGGATACTTCATAAATTCCAGGGATACTTCATAAATTCAGGAGATACATTATAAATTTCAGGGATACACTATAAATTCATGGAATACATAATAAATTCCAAGGATAACATTACCTGGTACTTGAGGGTAATGGTGCTTGGGGTCACGTGGTACTATAACATTACCTGTTACTTGAGGTCACCTGGTACTTGGGGTCACTTGGTACTTGAGGTCACCTTGTACTCACGAAGAAAAGTGACTGTTGAGCAGATACAATGAAGTACATGGGAGGGACATATAGAAGAGGACTTGGAGCCAACACTAAGACTGTAGTAATGTTGGTAGAATGCCAATATTATGCAGAAATAACTCACCCTTAGAGAGAAGCTGACGACCATGTGTGACTTTGTAAACAGTCCAAGTCGGACCCTAACATCGTCATAAGCTCCTGTCTGCTATGTGAGGGGTGTTTGTGTATTGTTACAGTCACGGTATTGTGCCTTTTTGTTGTTTATACCGACAATATGTTAGGTAAATGGACACAAGTGCAACTAATGTGACATTTTGTGGCAACGTTTCGCTCTCCAGGAGCTTTGTCAAACCGTTACGTAAAGGTTTGACAAAGCTCCTGGACAGCGAAATGTTGCCACAATAAAATGTCACATTAGTTGCACTTGCTTAGCATGGGCCAGTAGGTAACCTGCACCTGCCTAGCATGGGCCAATAAGTCTGCTTCAGTGTTCCTTCTGTATGTTCTTAACAGATGAGCTTGAATCAGAAAATCAGATACAAAGTCAATCAGAGTCGAAGTTTACGAACCTGAGCTTCAATAATGTTTGGGTGTCCCAGGAGGAAGTTCTCTATCTCTGCTGGATAAATATTCTCACCGCCACGGATAATCAGGTCCTTGATTCGCCCAATGATCTGCCCATATCCGTCTGGCTGCAAGATGGCCAGATCACTGTCAACAAATAACCAAAAGAACATAAGAAGGACCACTGCAGTAGGCCTACTGGCCCGTGCTAGGTAGTCACTCAAGACTGAGGGACTGATTACCTCATTTTTGCATATAGTTAAGAATAAGAATAAGTTTATTTTGACATGATAAATGGTTGTAAAGAGTAATATAATAGTTGGGTGCACATGCCAAAAGGTCCTTAGTATGCAGAGCATTTCGGGCAAACTTAAAAATTAACTTAAGATTAGGAAGGCAATAATAGTTCATATGGTCATTAGATAAGTTACAGTGAGTACAAGAGAATTAAATATTCTATTAGGTAATGCTACATGGCTTTGATAAGTCTAGTAGAGAATAATTACACTATTGAATTAATTTATAGAGATTACAATTTAGTACTATTTAAAACAATGAAATTTAAACATCCTAATTTTGAAGCAGTGGGTAAGTGGTTGAGGAATCCTCAGCACAATATGAGTAACTGGTGTGAATGAATGGTTCAGAGAACCGACGAGTTGGTAAATTAGACACATATGCAACACTTGGGTATCTTTATTGAGGAAACGTTTCGCCACACAGTGGCTTCATCAGTCCATACAAAGGAGAATCGTGAAGAACAGGAGGAGTGTGAGGTTGTCAGGCCCTCAATCTTGAGTCGATGTTGTCAGTCCATCAATCTTGAATAGAATAACAGCATATGAGCAGAGGGAGCTTATATACTGTAGGCAGGAGAGGTGCAGCAGTTGTAGGAGGTGTCACATTTGTTCAATGTGGAAGTAGGTCGTGCCCAAGAAATAGGCAAGCGAAGAAATCCCTGTATTAAGATACCAAGATGTTGCAGTGTCAGACAGGATGTGAATGAATGGTTCAGGGATTTCTTCGCTTGCCTATTCCTGGGCGACCTACTCCACATTGAACAAATGTGACACCTCCAACTGCTGCACCTCCTGTCTACAGTATATAAGCTCCCTCTGCTCATATGCTGTTATTCTATTCAAGATTGATGGACTGACAACATCGACTCAAGTGAGGGCTGACAACCTCACCTCTCCTGTTCTTCACGATTCTCCTTTGTATGGACTGATGAAGCCACTGTGTGGCGAAACGTTTCCTCAATAAAGATACCCAAGTGTTGCATATGTGTCTAATTTACCATGAGTAACTGGTAGGTATTAGGTACGGTTTGTCTGGTTAATTTTGGATGATGAGGTGATTTCTTAGTAGGGCCTTAAACTGATTCGCAGACAAGGGTCCTTTAGTGTGTTCTGGCAATGAATTCTAGATCTTCGGGCCCTTTACATGCATAGCATTTTTGCATAGGGAGAGATGGACACGAATGATATCGAAGAGTGATTTGTGTCTCGTATTATGGCTGTGTTCTGTTATAGTTATCAAGGAGGAGTTTGAGAGGAGGGTTTATATTTGAGTATAGTGTTCTGTGTATGTAGTAGGCACAATAATAAGTGTGGATGTTTTGTATATTAAGCAAGTTAAGACTCTTGAAAAGTGGTGGAGTGTGTTGTCTAATACAGGAGTTAGTAATCACTCGTACTGATGCTTTTTGTTGGGTTATTAAAGGCTTAAGGTGATTTGCTGTGGTTGAGCCCCATGCACAAATACTATAGGTGAGGTAAGGGTAAATGAGAGAGTGGCACAGAGCTGGAAGAGCTGATTGGGGTACATAGTACTGTATCTTTGAAAGGATGCCTACTGTTTTGAAGACTTTCTTGGAAATTTGCTGTATGTGTGTCTGAAATTTGAGACCACAGTCAAGGTGGAGACCTAGAAATTTGCCCTCTGTGTGTCTAGTAATGGGTGAGCCATTTATCAGGATGTTTAGCTGTACATTTGAAGCTGTGTTTCCAAACAGCATGAAGTAGGTTTTGTCTATATTGAGAGTAAGTTTGTTGGTGGTCATCCAAGTAGATATTTTTAGCAGTTTGGCATTTACAGTGTTTGTTAGTATGGTTGGGTTTGGGTGAGACAAGACGTAAGTAATGTCATCTGCAAATAAAATGGGTTTAAGGAGATTAGATGCGTTTGGTAGGTCATTGATGTAAAGGAGAAAGAGAAGTGGGCCAAGGACACTCCCCTGTGGGACTCCAACAAGAATAGGTTGTGTAGTGGAGCTGGCTCCATTTGTAGAGGATCCCAGAAGGGGGTCGAAATATAGAGATCAATTAATCTCCCGAGTTTCTGTTTCCCTGTGGACTATTATTGAGCATTGATAAATGTTCATTCAACTTTATTCATTGTTATAATATCAATATAAAATACTCTTAATGGGGAGTACTGCAAGCTAGCAAAAGTCTCAACATTATTAACATGATTAGGCAAGTGACTTGATGCTGTTAAGGAGATCTTGATTCAAGAAATTAAAACTATTCTCTCCTCTGTATCAAACCTATTCGACTTCCATTTCCCAGGGTATGTGTAACGAATTCACTGCAATATTAAAAGCATAATCATCACTTGGAAAGGAAAAACACTTCAAAATGCTCTGTATAACCATGGACTTTCTGCATTAACAACTAAATGTTACCCATCTCTGTACAAACATTTTATCATGATGAAATACAATATTATTATTATTATTTACATTCCACAAACCATATACATGATTCCTTCCAAGTCATTGGCCATAAATCACAGTAAATTTTGACAAAAGGGAAAATATCCCATCATTTATTCCCACATTAATGTAAGCACCATACTTACCCAGTTTTCAACCAGCGGTCACGACCCATAGTCTCTTCAGTCTTCTCTGGGTCACCCCAGTAACCTAGAAAGCTACAGTAACCTCTGATCCACAGTTCACCTGCCTCACCTATACGGACCACCTGACCCTCTTCGTCAGCCACCTTCGCCTGTCAACACACAAATTACACACGCGTGAAAAATGTATGAAGGCACTTGTGCTGTATTAAGGTAATATTGACCTTTCTCAAGATATTCACTTGATAAAGTTCATTATAGGTGCCTTATAAGTGTTCTTTTACGACGCGGTTCGATCCTCGGTACGGGTGGAACATTGGGGCGCGTGAATTAAGACACCTGCTGTCCCTGTTCACCTAGCAGTAAGTAGGTACCTGGGTGTTAGCCAAGTAGTGTGGGTCACATGGGGACAAAATTAACCTAATTTGCCCGAAATGCTCTGCATAACCAGGGACTTTCTGTATAGTATGTCACTGTTGTCAGCTATGGTCTGTATAAGTTGTATCATGTACCTGAAGGAATAAAGATTATTTTATTATTATTATTATTATTATTATTATTATTATTATATAGTACATCTGTATAAGTTGTATCATGTACTTGAAGAATTATTATTATTATTATTATTATTATTACATAGTAGAAGCCTACCTCAATATGGTCGCCTGGGAAGCCTATTGTGGAAGCTTTTACTTGAGGCGAGTCTGATGGGTGACACTGGAAGCTCACAGGACTTGTTTCTGTCATCCCGTACATCACCTATTGAAGGAATATTTATCGCCAGTGATGGAGTCCAAGACAGTGTGTAAACAAGCTTTTTCAGCATAGAAAAAAAAGTGTGCGGTTGTGTGTAGAGCTTCGCCTGGTCTTGGAAAAGCTCTACACAGAGTCAAATGTTGAAGTGTGAGTTTATTCTGAATATATATCTTATAAATAAAAAAAATCACTGTACTTTGAAGAAGAATGAGTTACAATACTGACTGAAACAATTCACAAACAAGTCACACTTAGAAGGGGACAACTTTAGACCACATTTCGATCCCCTCTGAGACATTATCAAGCCACAACTTAGAAACCTAACGGGAAAGCCAGAATTTTAGCTTATATCCATCACTGGATGCTCGGGATCCTTGGACCATTATACCAAGTGACCAAAAACTAGATTATTACCAATTGAGAGAGAGAGAGAGAGAGAGAGAGAGAGAGAGAGAGAGAAATGTTTACCATCATTTAGTCTCTCTTTGTTTTACCTTGACGACCATGAAGAGCTCTTGATCTAAGGCGTTGAAGCTACTCTCTTTCCCCTTTCTTGGGTCAAACCTGATTTTCTCCCATTCCTAAGGCATTATCACCCTATGAATTTGGGCTGCCATGTTCACGTAAAATGAAAAGAAGACGAATATAATGAAGATGAAGAAAAGAAGACGAAGAAGAAGACGAAGAAGAAGATGAAGAATAAGTTCTTACCGTGATGTCCTTCATATTGAGCTCATTTATGACAGCCATGACCAGTTCCTGGGGACACGGAGCACCGGACATGATCCCCATTGATAAGGAACTTACATCTCGAGGCTTCCGGCGCTGGGCATTCAGTATATCAACAAACATTGTTGGCGTCCCGTAGCAGGAAGACAATCTGTTAATGAAGGAACGTCAGCGTTAGCAAATATTACGTGATTGGGTGAGATTGTTAAATGTTTAGTGTTTATACAGTGACTTGGGACTGGAAAGCACTCAGGTAATGGAGCTGGATTCTCCTCCAGGCTGAGGAACTGACCACCTCACACTGATCACATCTGGACTGATCACATCTTTACCTCGCCACCAATGCTGTCTCCATAACTGACTGAAGAAGCCTACCATGTAGACGAAATGTTTCAGCAACAGATACCGAACTGTGACACATATCTCTTACTTGTTTACCATCTATAAAGTGCTAGTCAAATCCTGTCAGTGCCGAACTCAAAAGCACACAACCTCCGGGTTTCGTGGACACTGACCTCTCGTCTTGTATTGCTTGAACGCAAGCTTCAGGGTCATAAGCCTCGGTGGGAAGGACACAGGTTGCTCCATACAGAGCGCCAGTTAGAGCCCCAGCAACACAGCCAAAGCAGTGATATAGTGGCACTGATAAACATATGCGTACTTTCTGAAACAAAGCAAGCAGAGACTAGAAGACAGTCGCAGTGATACGCAATACCACAGTGAAGTGTATTTAGGCAGAACGGCGTATATATATTAATGTATATACGCTGAGAGGTGTATATCTCTTAGTGTATGTACACAGAAGTGTATATCTCTTAGTGTATATAGACTGAGATGTGTACATCTTAGTGTATACACAGAAGTGTATATATAAGTGAATATACACTGAGACGTGCACATCCCTTAGTGTATATACACAGAGGTGTATATCTCTTAGTGTATATAGACTGAGATATATATATCTCAGTGTAATACACCATAAGTTTACCTTAATACCTGTTGCATGGCAAACCCTGCCCACGAATATGATAAACATTGCAAAAAATATTATATAGAGAGATGATCTTTCGCTCTGTGTAAATCCTTATCAAGTCATTACGAAGCTCTACACAGGGCAAAACATCGTCTCAGTGCAAGCTTGTTCTCCACAGTTTGTCATTTCTCCATAATTATCAGCGGTACGGCATTGGGGACCAACTGCAAATTCCGTTCTACTTACACTTTTGTCGTATTGTCCTCGTTTACCAATACCATAAGCATTGTTGACTAGCATGTGATGGGTGAGGATAGCCGCCTTGGGGAACCCAGTCGTTCCCTGAAACAACGATAATAATAATAATAATAATAATAATAATAATAATAATCTTTATTTCTACAAGTACATGATACAACTTATACAGACCATAGCTGACATCAGTGACATACTATATAGAAAGTCCCTGGTTATGAAGAGCATTTCCCGCAACTTAGGCTAATTCTGTCCCCAAGATGCGACCCACACCAGTCGATTAACACCCAGGTACCTATTTACTGCTAGGTGACCAGTGACAGCAGGTGTAAGTTGACTAACACCCAGGTACCTACTTACTTCTAGGTGAACATGGACAACAGGTGTCTTAAGGAAACACGCCCCAAATGTTACCACCCGTACCGGAGATCGAACCACGAACCTTATCATTATTACAATCAATAATATTATTCACGACGAGTATCATCACTGCCTGGATTTCTTTTTACTCTTCCTCTAAGATTTCGTTTATAACTTGGGAACGCCTCATCCGATCGGCTTCAAACTTTTCACACTGGTAAACTATGCCCAGGGAAAGGTTCGTGGAACTATCGCAATGAGCAGTGCCCTTTTTGTCAGCTATATAAGTCATTCTTTTATTTTGGTTTCCGTGTTATGACCTAATCTGCTGCAAATTTTTAACTCTGGTAGCCAGGCCATATACGTTCTGTGGGTGATAGTAACCCCATACCTATCCTGTGGGTGATAGTAACCTCATACCTATCTTGTGGGTGATAGTAACCCCATACCTATCCTGTGGGTGACAGTAACCTCATACCTTTCCTGTGGGTGATAGTAACCTCATACCTATCCTGTGGGTGATAGTAACCCCATAAAATAAAAAAATAAAAAAAATAAAAAAAAATACTTTATTGAGACATTGTACAGTTATCCTCTGGATAGTAGTAACCCCAAACCAGTCCATAGTAGTCAAACAAGTTAAGAAAGCCTACATAATGTGACCAGAAGCTAGGCCTCAGTATTTTTATGCAAAGCAAATTACAGTGATGAATTTTTTACACTTTTTTAACACTATTATTATCGTGTACACCAAAAAAAATATTATAAGAAATACTCACTGATGTAAACTGAATGTTAAAAGGGTCGTCAGATTTCAATCTGGAAGAAATGTCCCCCAGCATCTTCACATGGGAACTATCTCCAGCATCATACAGATCTCCAAACTTGTAGGCTCCACTAGACACAAAAATATATATTAGAAACCACGGAACGGGTAGGGGTTGAACCCATGGCGAGTTCAAAGCCCCACAGTTTGTGTAATTACGATTTCGTGAGTCCAGGCTTTGACAAAGCTCCTGGAGAGCGAAACGTTGCCACAATAAAATGTCACATTAGTTGCACTTGTGACCTTTTACCAAACAGTAATTACACTGCCAATAGCCTGGTAGGTCAAAGACCGAGAAGCAATTAGAGGACGGAGGATCAAGCCTCCAGCACTCCTTGCCCCAAATGACTCACACGGGTTTTGCGCTTAATAAAAAAAACGCTAACGATATTATAATATCGTGGAAAGTACAGTAAATCAATATGTTTTTAAACCTTAAATTCCTGACAACTTTTATCTTCCAAAAAGTGTAAATCTCTTTTGTCTTTTGGTTTCACAAAATTTAAAGAAATATACTACTTATATGGATTAAACTTTAGAGCAAGTATACTGTAAATGAGACTTTATCATTTAAATTAACATTTAATGAAGGTACACAGTAGTGGACACTAGCACCTCGTCTGAGGTCCTCCTCAGAGTACATAGTTATCCTACCTGAAGTCCTCCTCAGAGTACATAGTTATCTTACCTGAGGTCCTCCTCAGAGTACATGGTTACCTTACCTGAGGTCCTTCTCAGAGTACATGGTTACCTTACCTGAGGTCCTTCTCAGAGTACATGGTTACCTTACCTGAGGTCCTTCTCAGAGTACATGGTTACCTTACCTGAGGTCCTTCTCAGAGTACAGGACTACCTCACCTGAGGTCCTTCTCAGAGCACATGAGTGCCTCACCTGAGGTCCTTCTAAGAGCACATGACTACCTCACCTGAGGTCCTTCTAAGAGCACATGACTACCTCACCTGAGGTCCTTCTCAGAGCACATGATGACCGTCTTCAAGAAAGGTAGTCTGGAGAGATTCAAGTCATCTTTGGAAGAGGATAACAGCTCAGGGGCGATCTCACATAACATTTGATGATAACTGTGGACACACAATAAATCAATATCAGTCTTTTGATAAATATTATTATTATTATTATTATTATTATTATTATTATTATTAATCAAAAGAAGCGCTAAACCACAAGGGTTATACAGCTTTTGATAAATAACATCCTAGAATGACTGTGGCCTCATCCGGCACTTCCCTCCCTGGCGTCTGACTGTCTACACCTCACTAATACCCACTATACAACCAATGGACACTCCATAGACACCTCTCAGTGTATATACGCTGAAAGACACTCCTCTCAATGTATATACACTGAAAGACACTCCTCTCAATGTATATACGCTGAAAGACACTCCTCTCAATGTATATACACTGAAAGACACTCCTCTCAATGTATATACACTGAAAGACACTCCTCTCAGTGTATATACACTGAAAGACACTCCTCTCAATGTATATACGCTGAAAGACACTCCTCTCAATGTATATACACTGAAAGACACTCCTCTCAATGTATATACACTGAAAGACACTCCTCTCAGTGTATATACACTGAAAGACACTCCTCTCAATGTATATACGCTGAAAGACACTCCTCTCAATGTATATACACTGAAAGACACTCCTCTCAATGTATATACACTGAGAGACACTCCTCTCAATGTATATACACTGAAAGACACTCCTCTCAATGTATATACACTGAAAGACACTCCTCTCAGTATATATACACTGAGAAACACTCCTCTCAGTGTATATACACAGAACACTCCTCTCAGTGTATATACACTGAAAGACACTCCTCTCTGTATATACACTGAGACTCCTCTCAGTGTATATACACTGGAAGACTCCTTTCAGTGTATATACACTGAGAGAGACTCCTGTATATACACTGAGACTCTCTCAGTGTATATACACTGAGAGACACTCCTCTCAGTGTATATACACTGAAAGACACCCCTCTCAGTGTATATACACTGAAAGACACTCCTCTCAGTGTATATACACTGAGACACTCCTCTCAGTGTATATACACTGGACACTCCTCTCAGTGTATATACACTGAGAGGAGACTCCTTTCAGTGTATATACACTGAGTGAGACTCCTGTATATACACTGAGACTCCTCTCAGTGTATATACACTGAAGACACTCCTCTCAGTGTATATACACTGAGACACTCCTCTCAGTGTATATACACTGAGACACTCCTCTCAGTGTATATACACTGAGACACTCCTCTCAGTGTATATACACTGAGACACTCCTCTCAGTGTATATACACTGAGACTCCTCTCAGTGTATATACACTGAAAGACACTCCTCTCAGTGTATATACACTGAAAGACACTCCTCTCAATGTATATACACTGAAAGACACTCCTCTCAGTATATATACACTGAGAAACACTCCTCTCAGTGTATATACACAGACACACTCCTCTCAGTGTATATACACTGAAAGACACTCCTCTCTGTATATACACTGAGACTCCTCTCAGTGTATATACACTGAGAGAGACTCCTTTCAGTGTATATACACTGAGAGAGACTCCTGTATATACACTGAGACTCCTCTCAGTGTATATACACTGAGAGACACTCCTCTCAGTGTATATACACTGAAAGACACTCCTCTCAGTGTATATACACTGAAAGACACTCCTCTCAGTGTATATACACTGAGACACTCCTCTCAGTGTATATACACTGAGACACTCCTCTCAGTGTATATACACTGAGAGAGACTCCTTTCAGTGTATATACACTGAGAGAGACTCCTGTATATACACTGAGACTCCTCTCAGTGTATATACACTGAAAACACTCCTCTCAGTGTATATACACTGAGACACTCCTCTCAGTGTATATACACTGAGACACCCCTCTCAGTGTATATACACTGAGACACTCCTCAGTGTATATACACTGAGACACTCCTCTCAGTGATATACACTGAGACACTTTCAGTGTATATACACTGAGACTCCTCTCAGTGTATATACACTGAAAGAACATGCTCCTCTCAGTGTATATACACTGAGACACTCCTCTCAGTGTATATACACTGAGACACTCCTCTCAGTGTATATACACTGAGACACTCCTCTCAGTGTATATACACTGAGAGACACTCATCTCATGTACAGTTCAGAACATTTATTAGACAAAACGTTTCGCCCCAAGTGACTTCTCCAGTGTTAATGTTTCACGTAACATATTTTTTTATAAAAACTTCTTGGAAAAAAATAGTATCATTAAATTTAGTAGTAGGAACAACAGTAGTAATTATAAGTGATATTAATTATGATTATTAATTCACTCAGTAGTAATATTATTATCACAAAATAAATTTGTAATAGATATTAAAACTTACTCTGACGTTTTGAATTTTTCATGGCAGATAACAGCCTTGACAGAAACCTTGTTGAGGCAGTATTCCATTTCATTGGGCCGGTATGCTGGGTTGATATTAACCTGGATACAGAGGAAATATCATCAGGACACTATCTGTCACACGTTGTTGAAGGGAGAACTTTAAAACTAGAGTGGATAGTTACATTAGTTACATTAGCATGGGCCACTAGACCTGCTGCAGTACCCCATTGTACTTGTATTTTATGGATAGCTAAAGTGTAGTGCGCACTTATAAACGCTCAGTAACAACTCACTGAGAGACAGACACTCAGGAGATTAATTGATCTGTATATTTCGACCCTCTTTTGGGGTCCTCTTCAGCAGATACACAAGTGAAAGGAGCACAATACCGTGACTGGAACAATACACAAATACCCGCACAGAGAAGAATGAGGCTTAGGACAACGTTTCGGTCCGACTAATGGCACAAGTAGGACCAAAACATCGTCATTAAGTTTCATTCTTATATGTGTGGGTTATTTATGTGTATTTTATGTTCTTTGGGGATATTTACCGTGTGGGGGAATGACGGGTACTCATGTTTGATTAAAAATAATGGGGAGGGAAACTCAAAGTGGATCAAGAGTGTTTTTATGGGTACAAAAACACACGGCTCCTCCCTTGAAGGGTATTAAACATGGAAGACAGTTTTTTTTTTTTTAAATGTTTTAGCTGACATCAATGACATACTACTATATAGAAAGCAGCGTGTTATGCAGAGCATTTCGGGCAAATTCGGTCAGTTTTGTCCCAGGATGCGACCCACACCAGCCGACTAACACCCAGGTACCCATTTTACTGATGGGGAACATAGACAACCGGTGTTAGGAAACATGTCCAATATTTCTACCCTCACCGGGAATTGAACCCGGAACCTCACCGTGTGAAGCAAGAGCTTTAGCTACCAGGCCACGGTTCACCGTATATGTCCTTTTTCCATAACATATTGTCGGCAATTCTACCAACAATATGCCCGTGTACCGGGAAGACAGACAAAGAGCAAGTAATGGTGAAAGAGCTTTCTACTTTGGATTACCCTGTCTCTATGGTGGGGGGGGGGGGAAATAGCTAAAAAAAATCAATACATCTCACCAGTACAAGTCCAGCCTTGGCAGCAGCCAGTAGTGTGAGGTACCACTCATATGTGTTGGGTGCCCAGATGCCCAGACGGTCTCCGCGCTCTAGACCCACAGCCAAAAGACCAGCTGCTATTTGTTCACTCTGAAATTAAATACCTTTTAGAGCTTCTGCTATCTAATAAGCCACTTGGAAATGGTTCGGTCCTGGGACCATGGTCTCTCCAAATGTAGGAGTAAGGTCCCAGGACCGAAACTTTCTACATAAAATTCCCTAGAGTAAGTTTATTTAGGTAAAGGTATACATAAGTACGTATGTTTAATACTAAATCCTTTATTTGGCGAAGTTTTGACCGCAGTGGGACTTTACAGAGTAATTGAAGCCTCACAGTGGTCGAAACACCGTCTGACTTGCGTGTCCCTGATTCACCGCGTGTCAGGCCCATCAGATTCACATTATATACTTCAATATGATACAGTATTTGTAGAGATGGGTGACATTTAGGTGTGCATGCAGAAGCCACTTAGTATGTAGAACATTTCAGCCAAACTTAAGCCTATCTTAAGACTAATAATGCAATAACTAATTGATTTCTTATATATATATATAAGTGTTTATAACAATAAATTTAGGAATTATAGATATATTAATCTAAGCTGCTGCTGTCTCTACTACCTCTTGTTTCACTTGCGAGAAAGTCCTCCTCTTGGCCTGTTGGATGGAGACAATGGCTTCTCTGTCACCAAACATGTCCTCGGCTCTGTCCACCACCTGACCCAGATGGATCCCCAGTAAGGGCCATGTCCCTGGGTTGGATACATAGCTCCAGCTAAGTGCCCCACTACTACGCTGCCTAGGAAGAAAGATAATTATTGTTATATTTACGGGGACGCCTTCAACCCGCAAGGGTCATACAGGGAAAAATCTAAATATTTTCCCATCGTAGTATTGGTCAGACAAGTGATTGTTGGAATTCAACCCCAGCAAATACATGGTTATGAAAACTGAAAACTGAGAAAGACGACCGGAAACCTGAGTGCAGTCTCAGGGGACAGCTTAAAAATTCAGTGAAGAAAGATCTTGGAGTGAGCGTAGCACCGAGCATGTCACCATAGGCGTACATCAACCAACTCGCCTGCCTAGCAAATGTGTGTTAGGTAAATCTAAGATTAGCTTTCAGGACTCTCAAATCATTTATGGCTCTATATACAAGTGTCAGGCCTATGGTATTAGAGTATGCAGCACCAACGTGGAACCCATACCTGATAATACATTTCAAGAAATTAATTTCCACGAGATTAGTCCAAGAACTAAGGGAATTAACCACGAGGAGAGACAATGGAAACTGAACATAATGACAGAGACAGTCTGGTTGAGAGGCGGAAACTGGTACACGGGGGAAATGTGAAGTTAACGATACAAAGTCATACTGGATTTCAGGAATTATTTCTTCAGCCTCAGGGTTGTCAGGAAGGTAAATAACCTGGAAAAAAGAAGTTGTGGGGTTAGGCTATATACAGTACATAGCTTTAAGAAAAGGCACGATGACCAAGCTAGGAGGGGAGGGGGGTGAACCAAACAAACAACAAGAGAGGAGGCCAGAAGCCGAGACTCGACCCACGTAACCACAAACAGACGTGTACACTCACAACAGATAAGGTAGATAAACATCATGAATATTATCACACATGAAGTGCCCTCCAGATATACCCTCAGATCAATAACCTCACCACCACCACCATCATACCCTAACTATACACTCTCTTAAGGTATAGTTTGTATGCTTCCTTACACATGCTTGTCCCTTTTGAACTCAGTATGTATTCTGAAATACACATCTCTCTGTGTATATACACTCACAGATACACACCTTTGTAGATATACCCTGACAGGTAATATATGAGGAAAAAATTAGTTATGACAATACATTAACCTACACACACACACACAGTAGCGGCCAGTGAACCCAGTAGCGGCCAGTGAAGAGGCGGGGCCAAGAGCTATGACTCGACCCCTGCAACCACAACTAGGTGAGTATACAGAGCACGGATTCATGGAAGGCAAACCTTCTGGAGTTCTATGACAAAGTAATAGAAGTAAGACACGAGAGAGCGGGGTGGGTTGATTGCATTTTCTTGGACTGCAAGAAGGCCTTCGACACAGTTCCTCACAAGAGATTAGTGCAGAAGCTAGAGGATCAGGCGTGTATAACAGGAAGGGCACTGCAATGGGTCAGAGAATACCTGACAGGGAGGCAACAACGGACCATGGTACGTGATGAGGTATCACAGCTACAACGGGTCATGGTACGTGATGCAAACCTCACTCAAGGAGAAAGATCTTGGGGTGAGTATAACACCGAGCACGTCTCCGGAAGCATACATCAACCAGATAACTGCTGCAGCATATGGGCGACTGGCAAACCTGAGAATAGTGTTCCGATACCTTAGTAAGGAATTGTTCAAGACACTGTACACTGTGTATGTCAGGCCCATACTAGAGTATGCAGCACCAGTTTGGAACCCACACCTGGTCAAGCACGTCAAGAAATTAGAGAAAGTGCAAAGGTTTGCGACAAGGTTAGTTCCAGAGCTAAGGGGAATGTCCTACGAAGAAAGGTTAAGGGAAATCGGCCTAACGACACTGGAGGACAGGAGGGTTAGGGGAGATATACTAACGACATACAAAATACTGCGTGGAATAGACAAGGTGGATAGAGACAGGATGTTCCAGAGAGGGGACACAGAAACAAGGGGTCACAATTGGAAGTTGAAGACTCAGATGAGTCAAAAGGATATTAGGAATTATTTCTTCAGCCATAGAGTAGTCAGGAAGTGGAATAGTCTAGCAAGTGATGTAGTGGAGGCAGGAACCATACATAGCTTTAAGACGTGGTATGATAAAGCTCATGGAGCAGGGAGAGAGAGGACCCAGTAGCGATCAGTGAAGAGGCGGGGCCAGGAGCTGAGTATCGACCCCTGAAACCACAATTAGGTGAGTACACACACATAAAACTATCGTTCAGTCCACAGCAGGGTTCGAACCTGCACACTGTGTATCAAAGTACACACTACTTTCGCAACTCAGCCAGATACCAGAGTGGCGAAAGTACTGTGTACTTCGATACAGTGTGCAGGTTCGAATCCTGCTGTGGACTGTACGATAATAGTTGTTAAAAGTTCGCCCGTTTGCGAATTGTTAAACACACATAGATAAACACAGAAAGAAATATATACACACAGGGTCCTCTTCTGGTGCAAGTGTGAGGAACCATGTAGTATATAATTTTTTTACCTTCTAAATGATTTCACTGGAAAAGAAAACGATTTTTGGCCAAGGCAAGTGAGGTGAAGTGTGTTGAAGTGTAGCCACTGTCTCACTGCTGATAGATTCATCCTCACACTGTCACTGTCTCTTGCCAACTAACCCAAGGTTCACTACAAGCACCCACTTGCTTCTTCATATTGAGTTTTCAATCCTAATATATATATATATATATATATATATATATATATATATATATATATATATATATATATATTATTATTATTCTTTCTTCTTTCAACACGTCGGCCGTTTCCCACCGAAGCGGGGTGGCCCAAAATGAAAAACGAAAGTTTTCCTTTTACATTTAGTAATATATACAGGAGAAGGGGTTACTAGCCCCTTGCTCCCGGCATTTCAGTCGCCTCTTACGACACGCATGGCTTACGGAGGAAGAATTCTGTTCCACTTCCCCATGGAGATAAGAGGAAATAAGAACAAGAACTAGTAAGAAAATAGAAGAAAACCCAGAGGGAGTGTATATATATATGCTTGTACATGAATGTGTAGTGTGACCTAAGTGTAAGTAGAAGTAGCAAGATGTACCTGAAATCTTGCATGTTTATGAGACAGAAAAAAGACACCAGCAATCCTACCATCATGTAAAACAATTACAGGCTTTCGTTTTACACTCACTTGGCAGGACGGTAGTACCTCCTGGGTGTTGCTGTCTACCAACCTACTACATATATATATATATATATATATATATATATATATATATATATATATATATATATATATTTTAAAATATATATATATATATATATATATATATAAACAAGTCGGCCGTCTCCCACCGAGAGCAGGGTGACCCCAAAAGAAAGAAAAATCCCCAAAAAGAAAATACTTTCATCATCATTCAACACTTTCACCACACTCATACATAATCACTGTCTTTGCAGAGGAGCTCAGATACGACAGCTGAGAAAAGTCCTCCCAGCTGTCACTATCTCAGACCCCTCCTTTAAAGTGCAGGCATTGTACTTCCCATTTCCAGGACTCAAGTCCAACTAAATCAATTAACTGGTTTCCCTGAATCCCTTCACAAAATGTTACCCTGCTCACACTCCAACAGATCGTCATGTCCCAAAACCATTCGTCTCCATTCACTCCTATCTAACACGCTCACACATGCTTGCTGGAAGTCCAAGCCCTCCCCACAAAACCTCCTTTACCCCTTCCCTCCAACCTTTTCTAGGACGACCCCTACCCCGCCTTCCTTCCCTACAGATTTATACGCTCTCCAAGTCATTCTACTTTGATCCATTCTCTCTAAATGACCAAACCACCTCAACAACCCCTCTTCAGCCCTCTGACAAATACTTTTAGTAACTCCACACCTTCTCCTAATTTCCACATTCCGAATTTTCTGCATAATATTTACACCACACATTGCCCTTAGACAGGACATCTCCACTGCCTCCAGCCTCCTCCTCGCTGCAGCATTTGCAACCCATGCTTCACACCCATATAAGAGTGTTGGTACCACTATACTTTCGTACATTCCCTTCTTTGCCTCCATGGATAACGTTTTTGTCTCCACAGATACCTCAATGCACCACTCACCTTTTTCCTTCATCAATTCTATGGTTAACCTCATCCTTCATAAACCCATCCGCTGACACGTCAACTCCCAAATATCTGAAAACATTTACTTCTTCCATAATCCTCTCTCCAATGTGATATCCAATTTTTCTTTATTTAAATCGTTTGATACCCTCATCACCTTACTCTTATCTATGTTCACTTTAACTTTCTACCTTTACACACTCTCCCAAACTCGTCCACTAACCTTTGCAACTTTTCTTTAGAATCTCCCATAAGCACAGTATCATCAGCAAAAAGTAACAGTGTCAACTCCCATTTTGCATTTAATTCTCCATAATTTAATCCCACCCCTCTCCCCAACACCCTAGCATTTACTTCTTTTACAACCCCATCTATAAATATATTAAACAACCATGGTGACATTACACATCCCTGTCTAAGACCTACTTTTACCGGGAAGTAATCTCCTCTCTCCTACACACCTAACCTGAGCCTCACTATCCTCATAAAAACTCTTTACAGCCTTCAGTAACTTACTACCTATTCCATACACTTGCAACATTTGCCACATTGCTCCCCTATATACTCTATCATATGCCTTTTCTAAATCCATAAATGCAATAAAAACTTCTCTACCTTTATCTAAATACTGTTCACATATATGCTTCACTGTAAACACTTGATCTAACATCCCCTACCCACTCTAAAGCCTCCTTGCTCATCTGCAATCCTACTCTCTGTCTTACCTCTAATTCTTTCAATAATAACCCTGCCATACACTTTACCTGGTATACTCAGTAAACTTATTCCCCTATAATTTTTACACTCTTCATCCCCCTTCCCTTTATATAAAGGAACTATACATGCTCTCTGCCAATCCCTAGGTACCTTTCCCTCTTTCATACATTTATTAAACAAAAATACCAACCACTCCAGCACTATATCCCCCCCTGCTTTTAACATTTCTGTCATGATTCCGTCAATTCCAGCTGCTTTACCCCCTTTCATTCTACGTAATGCCTCACGCACCTCCCCCACACTCACATCCTGCTCTTCTTCACTCCTAAACGCTGTTGTACCTCCCTGGCCAGTACATGAAATTACCGCCTCCCTTTTTTCATCATTTAAAAGTTCCTCAAAATATTCCCGCCATCTACCCAATACCTCCAGCTCCCCATCTACTAACTCCCCTACTCTGTTTTTAACTGACAAATCCATTCGTTCCCTAGGCTTTCTTACCTTGTTTATCTCACTCCAAAAAATTTTCTTGTTTTCAGCAAAATTTCTTGACAGAGCCTCTCCCATTCTTTCATCCGCTCTTCTTTTGCACTCTCTCACCACTCTCTTCACCTTTCTTTTACTCTCCATATACTCTGCTCTTCTATTAACACTTCTGTTTTGTAAAAACCTCTCATAAGCTACCTTTTTCTCTTTTATCACACCCTTTACTTCTTCATTCCACCACTCACTCCTCTTTCCTCCTGCACCCACCCTCCTATAGCCACAAACTTCTGCCCCACATTCTAATACTGCATTTTTAAATCTATCCCAACTCTCTTCAACCCCCCCACTACTCCTACTTGCACTAGCCCACCTTTCTGCCAATAGTTGCTTATATCTCACCCTAACTTCCTCCTCCCTTAGTTTATACACTTTTACCTCTCTCTTACTTGCTGTTGCCATTTTCTTTTGTCCCATCTACCTTTTACTCTAACTGTAGCTACAACCAAATAATGATCTGATATATCCGTTGCCCCTCTATAAACATGTACATCCTGAAGCCTACTCATCAACCTTTTATCCACCAATACATAATCCAACAAACTACTTTCCTTACGTGCTATATCATACCTTGTATATTTATTTATCCTCTTTTTCATAAAATATGTATTACTTATTACCAAACCTCTTTCTACACATAGCTCAATTAATAGTTCCCATTTACATTTACCCCTGGCACCCCAAATTTACCTACTACTCCCTCCACAACATTTTTACCCACTTTAGCATTAAGATCCCCAACCACAATTACTCTCTCACTTGGTTCAAAACTCCCCACACACTCACTCAACATTTCCCAAAATCTCTCTCTCCTCTACACTTCTCTCTTCTCCAGGTGCATAAACACTTACTATAACCCACTTTTCACATCCAACCTTTATTTTACTCCACATAATCCTTGAATTTATACATTTATATTCCTTCTTTACCTGCCATAATTGATTATTCAACATTATTGCCACTCCTTCTTTAGCTCTAACTCTATTTGAAACCCCTGATCTAATCCCATTTATTTCTCCCCACTGAAACTCTCCTACCCCTTCAGCTTTGTCTCACTTAAAGCCAGGACATCCAGCTTCTTTTCATTCATAACATCTACAATCATCTCTTTCTTATCATTCGCACAACATCCACGCACATTCAAACATCCCACTTTGACGGTTTTCTTCTTCTTCTTTTTAGTAAGCTATACAGGAAAAGGGGTTACTAGCCCATTGTTCCCGGCATTTTAGTTGACTTTTACTATATATATATATATATATATATATATATATATATATATATATATATATATATATATATATATATATATATATATATATATATATATATATATATATATTATTTACTCTTGCCTAAGTATATATTTATAGTAGAACGAGATAAGCATAAGTACTCTGTAGATAATGGAGGTTACTGTAGTGGAATAATCATTGACAAGGACCACAATGGAAATAAGTCATTTTGACTTTTTTGGGTTGTCGTAGGTAATTTATACATATGATACTATGTATGATAATTTATGTAACAGTATTTATGTATACCTGTATCTAAATAAACTTACTGGTATCCCACATGTAGACAGAACATCAATGGAAATGTTGCCCTGTCTATATGTGCTGTACCCTTCAGGGTACAGGCCTGGTGGTGGATCAGGGCCTGATCAACTAGGCTGTTACTGCTGGCCACCTGCAAACCACAGCCCGGCTGGTTAGGTACTAACTATAGGTGCCTGTCCAGCTCCGTCTAGAAATCAAAATATTATTGGTTTTTTTGTCGTAATCAAAGGGAGAAGCGACACCCAAAAGGGTCATACAGCACCTGGGTATACCTGGAGTATACCTGGGTATGCAAAGTAATCAAATTTGATCCGAAGAAGGGAAGGTTAGCTCAGATTCCTTCGCCCAAGAGCCTTTCACTAGCATCAAGACGTCAGCATTGAATTAGGTGAATACAAGTAACTCGGCCTTGATGCTGGTGAATGACTCTTAATCCAAGGAACTGGAGCTACCCTCTCGTTTCTCGTATTAAACCTGATCGTAGATTAATGGTTCAGAGAACCGACAGGTTGATAAATTAGACACTTGGGTATCTTTATTGTGCAAACGTTTCGCCCCACAGTGGCTTCATCAGTCCTATACAAAGAAGAATGGTTAGAATCAGAAAGAGGTAATCAGTCCCACAACCTTGAAAACATTGATTACATCGACTCCAGGCTGAGGGACTGACTACCTCAAACTCCTTCTTAAAGATACCCAAGTGTTGCACTGTGTCTAATTTATCAAGACTGATTGCCTACCATTCCACAGGCGCTGTAGGATCCCTACAAGACTATAATAAACACAAGACCTTCATGGAACTAAGCCAGACATTCTTGAAATCAACTCAAGGAACGGGTGAGGTTTAAACCCATGGCAAGTGAGTCGTAGAATCCACAGGCCAGTGAGTTAACCACTTGGCCAGTTGGCTACAATAAGATTCATCCAACTAATAATAATAATAATAATAATAATAACATCTTTATTTCTACAAGTACATGTACAAGGTATACAGACCATAGCTGACATCAGTGACATACTACTATTTAGAAAGCCGCTTGTTATGCAGAGCATTTCCCGCAAATTATGTCAGTTTTGTCCCAGGATGCGACACACACCAGTCCACTAACTCCCAGGTACCCACGTTTACTGATGGGTGAACATGGACAACCGGGAAATCGAACCCGGACCCTCAGCGTGTGAAGCAAGAGTTGCCACCAGGCCACGGGCCACCGTGATTTGTTTCCAGGCGTGTTAGTATGATTTTGTGTCACGCTGACTTGACTCTGCTTGACCATCTCACCGTGATAATGCTGGTTATTTAGGCACAGGTACACATAGGTACAATTATCATACATAGTGTAAATTACATAGGATAACCCCAAAAAGTCTAAGTGACTTATTTCCATTGGGGTCCTTGATTTTTTCCATGGGCCCTTGATTTTTATGAGTCCTTGATTTTCCCATTAGTCATTCATCTTTGGAGTCCTTGATTTTTTCATTAGGGTCTTATTTTAAAATGGAGCCCTTGATTTTTTCATGGACGATCCTTGATTTTTCGTGGTCCTTTAGTTTTCATTAGTGTCCTTGATTTTTCATTAGGTCCTTTATTTTTTCATTAGGGGTCCTTGATTTTTTCATTAGGGGTCCTTGATTTTTTCATTAGGGTCCTTGATTTTTTCATTAGGGTCCTTGATTTTTTCATTAGGGTCCTTGATTTTTTCATTAGGGCCCTTGATTTTTTCATTAGGGTCCTTGATTTTTCCATTAGGGTCCTTGATTTTTCCATTAGGGTCCTTGATTTTTTCATTAGGGTCCTTGATTTTTTTCATTAGGGTCCTTGATTTTTTTCATTAGGGTCCTTGATTTTTTCATTAGGGTCCTTGATTTTTTCATTAGGGTCCTTGATTTTTTCATTAGGGTCCTTGATTTTTTCATTAGGGTCCTTGATTTTTTCATTAGGGTCCTTGATTTTTTATTAGTCCTTGTATTTCCCAGTTCTCTAAGTAATACTGGTGTGAAAACGTGTGATGGTTTCTTTGATATGAAACGATTTTTATCTTCGTGAATTAACCGAGGCGATAATTTTACCCCAATAAATTCCCAGTACACATATTTTACATGGATAATAATTTCCTAGCTGCTGGGTTAAACCCTGGGTACTTTCTCTACGACTGTGGACACTCTTCTCCAACGCTATTCTTTGCCTGTCCCGTCTTCCCAGCTCACCCCACAAGGGGTCTTACCTAAACTTTCTTATTATATTATTATTATCTTGTCTTTGATAATAATTGAAAGACACTGAACATACTTCAGATGTAGACATTTAACCCTAGTTAAGGTCTTCCCAGCTGCCTACCCCGTAGCAATGCAAGTGAGATTAATAGGTTAGGTTTGTAAGGAAACAGTTTAGCTGTTTAGTTTGATATCTTTATGATACAGCCCATACCCATCCTGTGGAGGGTAGTCGAAAAATTGCAGAGGTACATAATGGGTCCAGGAAATGGACCCCAAAGGTATGATAGCTGAACAAGTTACAAAGGTAATGAACCATCTACACTTCTATAGTACATGGTTACAATCATGAACAAATTACAGAGTAATGAGCCACTGACACGTCCACACCCGGTCATAACTGTAATGAATTGTAAGTACAAATAATAAGTGGGTCACACACCCACACGAGTGCACGAGCTGAGTCTCGACCCCTGCAACCACAATTAGGTGAGCACACACACACATGAGAGCACACGTACAGACAGACACACACACGTGGTAATGCTTTATTTACAGGGAGCAAAGTCAGGGTATTTCTCCAGAATGGTCTGTAATATACCACTGTGGATAAAATACTTTGCCATTTCTTGAAAATTTCTGAGTGAGTTGTCTCTGAATTCATTAATTTTATCGCACTCCAGTACATAATGACGCAGGGTGTGACAATAATCCATCTGGCAAAGTTTACATTTTGTTTGGTCTACATCTGGTGGTGGTGATTTAACCTGCCAAAGATACTTGTAACCCAGCCGGAGGCGGGCGGTGGTGACATCCAAGAGTCTGCTTATTTTGGTGGATGCACCATAGACATGTGGCTCCTCTTGCATGATAGAATGATGATAGATGGACTGATTGGTGTCAATCGCCCTGAGTCTTAAATCAATAAAGTTCAATTGAAGTTCTTTTCATATAAGGAAACAAGACAAGTGTTTCCTGACACAGGTCTTAGTCATATGATGACCCTCAGCTGGAACTTTTGGGGTCAAGGATCCCAGTGGAAATAAGTCACTTTGTCTGATCTTTTCTTGGGTTATCCTAGGTAATTTACACAATATGTGATATGTGTACCTGTACCTAAATAAACTTAATCTGACCAAGGCCTTCCACTGGCTTACCAGTCCACCCCTTTAAAAATTATGGCTATGATTATAGCCATTTTTGTATACATTATTTATGAGATCAATACAGGAGGGCCCCTGCTTATACAGCAGATTAGGTTCCGATCTACTGCTGTAAAGCAAAAATCGTTGTAAAGTGAATCATAAATTTTTTCCCACTTTCAAACGCATATAAAATCCTGATAACATGTTTACACTAGTATTATATATTAAATGACCAGTAGAGCTAGGCCTTAAGAATGCATATACAGTGCATACATCATTATTTTTTTTATTAACACATCAGCCGTTTCCCACAAAGGCAGGGTGGCCCGAAAAAGAAAAACTTTCATCATCATTCACTCCATCACTGTCTTGCCAGAGGCGTGCTTACACTACAGTTATAAAATTGCAACATTAACACCCCTCCTTCAGAGTGCAGGCACTGTACTTCCCATCTCCAGGACTCAAGTCCGGCCTGCCAGTTCCCCTGAATCCCTTCATAAATGTTACCTTGCTCACACTCCAACAGCACGTCAAGTCCTAAAAACCATTTGTCTCCATTCGCTCCTATCTAACACACTCACGCATGCTTGCTGGAAGTCCAAGCCCCTCGCACACAAAACCTCCTTTACTCCTTCCCTCCAACCTTTCCTAGGCCGACACCTACCCCGCATTCCCTCCACTACAGATTTATACACTCTCGAAGTCATTCTATTTTGTTCCATCTCTCTACATGTCCGAACCATCTCAGTAACCCCTCCTCAGCCCTCTAGATAATAGTTTTGGTAATCCCGCACCTCCTAATCTCCAAACTACGGATTCTCTGCATTATATTCACACCACACATTGCCCTCAGGCATGACATTTGAACTGCTTCCAGCCTTCTCCTTGTTGCAACATTCACCACCAATGCTTCACACCCATATAAGAGCGTTGGTATAACTATACTCTCATACATTCCCTGCTTTGTTTTCATGGATAATGTTCCTTATCTCCACAGACTCCTCAGTGCACCACTCACCTTTTTACCCTCGTCAATCCTATGATTCACCTCTTCTTTCATAGACCCATCTACTGACACGTCCACATTACTACTGTAACCTTAAAATATTTTCGTCCTTAGCTTATAGTGATTGGTGAATATATTTACTGTAGGAAGTCTTAATAAATGAATTATTATTATGATCATAACCAAGTGTTAAACTTATAAGGGTCATACAGCACTGCTGAATAAATGAAGAATGGGTATAATTGAAAACCGCTGCACAAGCCAAACGCCGTAAAGCGAAGCACTGTAATGCAGGGCCCTCTTGTACACAGTTTTAGCACATTTATAGATGAGACGTACTGCCCACCAAGGGCTTTATCAGTCAAATACCATGAAGAGAAAACAGAGTAACTATTAAGTGGTTGAATCAAGTGTTGCATGGACTGTAGGTGGAGTGTAGATGATGGCTGTGTTGTGCTTAATGCACAGATTTTTTTTTATGGAGAATGTATTTGGCCATTATTTTGGAAATTATGATTCTGCCTGTGGTCTGTAAATAACTCATTACGATTGTAACCAGATATAAACATGCTAATACAGGTACAACATCAATTTTTTGGACACGGATGGTCCGAAACCATACAAATTTACGAGCAGAAACTTGAAATTCCCGCGGCAGTGTATTTACTATCAAACTGTACATCACTTATCCTACCACAAGACCAAGGAATACTGCGCTCTCTAAAGGTGGAAACATCAGTAATCCGGAAAGGCTTTGGAACCAAAGGTCTCCGGAAAATTGATGTACCTGTAATTTATTACCACTGTATGTAACTTGTTCAGCTATCATACATAGCTTTGCAGCCCAGTCCCTGGACACATTATGTGCCCCTGTATTATTTTGACCACTACCCACAGGATGGGTATGGGGTGCATAATAAAGATATTAAAATGTGTTCTGAGTGATGGTGTAGGTGGTAGAGATGAGCAGATTCTAATCATCGTATGTGGTTTAGGTCTGATTCCTTGATGAAAGTTTGTCTTCTTGGAAACTCCATGAGATCATTGTGGGTGTTAGTGTATGATGCAAGCTGTGGTTGGATTGTCCCTGTGGAGAGTATGTATATGTACTTATGTTCCCTGATTCATTGATTTAGGGTGCTACACAGTTCCCTATAGTTTATCACTGTCCCCAGATGTAAATACTAATGATTAGATTCACTTTGTGTGTTCCTCTTTGCTATTAGGCTTGCCTGAAAGTCACAGACAACTTTGACTTACCTCTTACAGTTAGGGACTTTGTCGACATAATTGATCTTTGTGTGGATTTCGTGTTTCTATTTCAGCATCTATGTGAACAGGTAGTCATATGGAATGTTCATGGGCTCACCACTCAGTGCAGTCATAGCCAATTAGTATAATCATGGGGAGTACTAAACCAGTAGGGATTAGTCATTTCTAATAACATCAGCTCTGTGGAACCCTCCATCGAATTAACCATGAAGGAAAAACAAACTTTCATACCCTTTCTTGATGCATTTGAATTTGCAGGAATAGACTGGAACCTGGATTGTAAAGTCTACAGACAATGAGAATCTCAAGCTCTGCTTTCCTTGAAGAAGAATGCAATGATATATGCAATACTTTTCCAAGTTTAAATGCAGAACACATTTTATCAACAACTGCCAAAGAAAGGCAAAGGCAGATACAGTGGACCCCCAAGTAACGAGCACCCCGAAAATCGTACAATTATGTAAGTATAATATTGTAAGTGCTTTTGTAAGTGTATTCTTGGGGGTCTGAAATGGACTAACCTACTTGACATTATTTCTTAAGGGAGTAAATTTGTTCGGTAATGGCACTTGAGCAGGCTTCTGGAATGAATTTTGCTCGTTACTCGGGGGTCCACTGTACATTGATCTCCAGGTAGGACAGATTTTGTTGAGTATCCACAACCTTATTGCTAAAAACAAAAAGGTTTTGCGAGAGGTTGAATGGTTTGTGGGTGCAGATGGCGAAAGTGTTGGCATCTGTGATTAGCCACAGATGTGTACGAATTTTGCTTGCTCTGGGTCCGGTACTGAAAGAGCTATCAGTTGGTGTGGCAAGACTGACAGTATATGTGGTCGTAGACAATGTAGTAATGATATGGTTAAGACTTTTTACCTGGGGATGAATAAACAGATGATGGTGGGGTTGAAATTTTTAATGTATTAATAGCCAGTGCGTAAAGGGCTTTGAATGATACTCTTTGATCTTCATTGTATTGATAGTAAAATATATAGCCCAGAAAACATAATTTCTGATGGAAATGACAGTGGAATTATATGGTTTTACCTCCTTAATCTCTGGTATCCCTACTACCAATATTAGTATTCTCCAAGTGCTCAACACAAATCTTACATTATTATTATTATTGCATTCATGGGGAAGTGCTAAACCTGTATGGGTCATACAGCACCTTGAGAAATAGGAGGTAATCAGGTTTGATCCAAAGGAAAAATAGGTCCAACTCCTTGAATTGAGCCCTTCACCAGCACTGATGCCCCCCATCTTGAAGGGTTCAGATAATGGTTGAATACTGGAATGAAAAACATTAATAGCCTGTTTTACAACCACTAGAAAGTTAAAAAAAAATTATGATTAAACACTCAAATTGGGACGCCATGATCAAGCTTTTGCTTGATCCATACAAATTTACGAGAAGGAACTTGAAATTCCCGCAGCAGTGTATTTACCACCCAACTGTACGTCACTTATCCAACCCAAGACCAAGGAATACTGCGCTCTCTAAAGTCGGAAAACTCAGTAATTTAGAAAGGCTTTGAAACCAAAGGGTCCGGAAAATCAGTGTTGTACCTGTATAACTACAGTGGACCCTCGCTATTCGAACACTCCAAAACTCACCCTTTTATGTAAGTTTATTATTGTAAGTGCTTTTATAAGTGTATTTTTGGGGGTCTGAAATGGACTAATCTAATTACATCATTCTTTATGGAAATAAATTTGTTTGGTAACAGCACTTGAACAGCATTCTGGAATGAGGGTGAGTTTGGAGTGTTCGAATAGCGAGGGTCCACTGTAATTAGATAATCACAAAAAAATGTAATGACATGTTAAAACACACATTAAAATTGCCAGAATTTATTTGTAAATTTTGTTACATATGTCTAATACCTGTATACAGTATACAAAAATATATTGATGGATGTATAGTATATGGAAGCATCAGAGTTAGGATTATAAAACAAATCTTCTGTCAGTGATTTGCACTTAGGATGTCTGCAACAATTTACGTATGTATTTATTATAATAGAGTATATTCATGGAAAGTGCCCTACCAGAATCACACACACTACTATATGGCAGAGCTAAAACATGATAGGAAAGGAGAGGTAGTGCTGTCAAGTGAAGAAAATCAGTAGAAAGAAAATGGATGGGACTCGCATTTAGCTTAATGAATTGGAGTCAGTTAAGAAATTGCTGCGAGTGTGCATGAAAGGCAGGACTGTTAGAAAGAAGGGCGGAGAAAGGGAGCATATCAAGTCATGGAAGATGTTTGAAATGATGTTACCATACTGTCTCATGAGGAGATTTTTGCCTGACATGACAGCTTGACAATTCTCAGAATAGGGCTTGGCTGCCATCCATGAGAAGATCATGTATGACTATACAGTGTCCCATACTCATGCATGCTAGTACTGTCTCTCACATCCAGCAGTGATGGAGGATTCCTAAAAGCTCAATTTAATTCTGATGCAAGTCACACTTAATAGCCCATATGTATTCTGATAATCTTTTGCCTGCTTCACTTACCCCACATTAGATACATATATATTAGTCTAAGTGGAGCTTCAGTTTTTACCTTTTATAAAATGCATCTTTACTGGCTACTCTGTAAAAAAAATACATATATATATATATATTCCCCATTCTTAAATTTTTGTATTTTAAAACAGCAGTGTTTTTTTATGTGCAGAAATGTAAAAGTTTAGTGAAGTCTCAGTATATAGTTATTTTTCAAAAAACAGTAATTCAATGCTTTCACTTCATCAGATGATATATTCCAACTGGTCACAGAACCAATAGATCGAATGTCACTGCAGAATTTCACCAAGTGCTCAATAGCCATACCAGTTAACTTTTTCATTACATTGCTACAGTTTTTAACATTTTCTACAGACAATGTAATATCCCTCAGTCTTTTCAAAAGGGGAGCAATTCTACCCACAAAATCATCATCTAATTCAATATTACAATTATCATCTTTATCTTGTGCAACAAGTGTTAAAGTCTGAATGTAGGGACTACCTTTTATACACTTGTAGAAAGCTGCTGCATCAACACTGTGGACTCCAAAGAACTGGAGAGTGTGAAGTCTTGAAAAATTGGGAACTTGGTTGTTGTCCTTTTCGTATGGTGCAGGGTCAATCTTCATCAAAACTTTGGCATACTCCAAAAATGGTATGAGCATATCCAGTGATTTATGAGGTTCATATTCTATTTTACTTCTACCACTCATTCTTGCCAAAGGCGGAGACGGATTTCTTACTGGCCGTTCCTTGGGAATTTGGTCTTCACTAACGGCTACTGCTTGCATCTGAAGTGCGGGGCAAGTTAATGTCAGTGATTCCAGTAATCTACAATTCTCTGCAATATCACACATGTTTGAAATTGACAGTTCATGCATTAACTCCATATCAAGTGTGTGAAGATTTCTCAAATATGGCATCATATCATCAAAGGTGTAGCTGCGATAATCATCAGGAGATACAGTAAGGTGTCTCATGTTGGGAAAAATTTCAAGTGTAACTGGAGGCAAGAAAGCATTAAGAACAATATTAACTTCTGTCACAAAAGGCAAGTGTACTTTCTTTAACTGTTTGTGAGAAACACAGATTACACTATGCCCTCCAGTCTTACCATCAAATTTCTTAAGTTTTAACATAATAGGAGGATGCTCCATCTTATTAATTTTCCATAATACATAAAGCAAAGAGACCCCCTTGATCTCCTCCATATCTGGAGCATAGAGCAGCAGTCTGACTATTTCGTCAAATAGTGTGTTTTCTTCTTTGTCTTCCCATTTGATATCTGGTAGTAACAGTGTTTTTAAGTACTGACAGCCTGTTACAACACCTTCATATTTTGTCTGTGACAAAACAGAATTTCCATATAAGCAACACAATGCATCAAGAAAATCAGCCTCTTCATAATTTCTCGTCCCATCCTTATCCACTGCAGTTTCCCTGGCATTCATTTTCTTTACACAATATCTTTGCAAATTAAAAAGCTCACCACTCATGTCTAAATGCCACAGGTTAGGGCAATGACAACATATAAGAAACAGCAAGTCCCCATGAGCCAAATTTTGTAAACTTAAGCTTGTAAGGTTTATCAAAATATTTTTATAGGCAGCAATTGTACATGTAAATATCTCCCTTTTCTTTTCCTCCATTTCCATAACAAATAAATTATTTTTATAGGTACCATGCTTCATAAGATACTCAGCAAGTACTATAAAGAATGTATTTGTGACTGGACTAATATCCAGAATTGAAACATTAGGGTACAATATACTTTTCATAAGGAAATGAAAAGCCACTCGAACTCTAGGGCCAAATGACCATTTGTCATCCATAAAGTCTTCAATTTGGGCTTCGTCATATACAATGATCTTAGCAACTGAAGCAAGTACTCTATTAAAGACATCGTTTAAAAATACTGCAGGCACGGGTCCAAGATATTCACGCAATATGTGGGGAAAGTCACCGTGATTCTTTAATAGCTTCTTCACACTTTTTAGACGAAGTGTTGCCTTGTAGGAATTTCTAGTAGTGGCAGAGACATTACCAGTAAATAATTCCTCAAATCTTTTTTTCGCAAGTTCTCTATGGACCTCTTCCTCTGCTTTTTGCAATACATCATCTGCAGATTCTGTCAGGTGGGTAGCTTTAGTCATCATCGTTTCTACATTTTTGCACACTGCTTTCAATGCCAATTGCAGTAAGCACTCAGGCAGATTCAAAGCTGGCATCTGTGGAAAGAAAATTTATTATTTTATTAACACATCGACCGATTCCCACCAAGGCAGGGTGGCCCGAAAAAGAAAAAACTTTCATCATCATTCACTCCATCACTGTCTTGCCAGAGGGGTGCTTTACACTACAGTTATAAAACTGCAACATTAACACCCCTCCTTCAGAGTGCAGAAACTGGAAAGAAAATATGAAGAATAAATTCTTAGGAAGATGTGAATAATTAGATGAATTGTGACTTGATAATGGTATAGGATTAACTGAAACACCATCTGTGGTTTCATTTTAAAAGTGTAGGTGTAGGACCATAACATTGTATCAATCACATCTGCTAGGAAAATGACAGGATGGACAATGAGAACCTTCAAAACCAGGGATGCCAAGCCCATGATGACACTCTTTAGGTCGCTTGTTCTATCTAGGCTGGAATATTGCTGCACACTAACAGCACCTTTCAAGGCAGGTGAAATTGCTGACCTAGAAAATGTGCAGAGAACCTTCATGGCACGCATAACTGCGATAAAACACCTCAATTACTGGGAACGCTTGAAGTTCCTAAACCTGTATTCCCTAGAACGCAGGTGGGAGAGATACAGTGGACCCCCGAGTAACGAGCACCCCGGAAATCGTACAATTATGTAAGTATAATATTGTAAGTGTATTTTTGGGGGTCTGAAATGGACTAACCTACTTGACATTATTTCTTAAGGGAGTAAATTCGTTTGGTAATGGCACTTGAGCAGGCTTCTGGAATGAAGTTTTTACATTACTCGGGGGTCCACTGTACATGATTATATACACTTGGAAAATCCTAGAGGGATTAGTACCAAACTTGCACACGAAAATCACTCCCTACGAAAGCAAAAGACTTAGCAGATGATGCAACACCCCCGCAATGAAAAGCAGGTGTGCCACTAGAACGTTAAGAGACAGCACAATAAGTGTCAGGGGCTCAAGACTGTTCAACTGCCTCCCAGCATACATCAGGGGGATTACCAATAGACCCCTAGCTGTCTTCAAGCAGGCACTGGACAGGCACCTAAAGTCGGTACCTGACCAGCCGGGCTGTGGTTCATACGTTGGATTGCGTGCGGTCAGCAGTAACAGCCTGGTTGATCCACCATGAGGCCTGGTCACAGACCAGGCCGCAGGGGCGTTGACACCCAGAACTCCAGGTATACTTCAGGTAAACTCATGAAAACAAATTAATATCAACTATCTGCTATTCATCTGTAGGATGTACTCCAGACTTGAGTTCTGGAGGTGGGAAGTACAGTGCCTGTACTCTGGAGGAGGGGTGAGGATATTTGCAATTTGGAGGGGCATCTGAACTGTAGTATCGGTGCACCTCTGGCAAGACAGTGAGAGTGAATGATGGTGAAAGTGTTTCTTTTTTTTTAGGTTTCCCTACCTTGGAGACAGCCAGCATATTAAAAAAAAAAAAAATTAGGGTAATTTGTGATGTCATTACATACTGTATTGTATTGTTAGGTGAGGGAAATTTTACCATCTCATTATAATTTCTGCTGGTTATTTTTTTTCTTTCAACGAACTGGCCATATCCCACCGAGGCAGGATGACCAAAAAAAAAAAATGAGTTTTTCTTTTTAAATTTAGTAATTGCTGGTTAAATATCTCTACAAAAGTGTACCAAAATGAAAAGCAATTATTATTTTTTACCACACTGCCTCCACAGTAAGGTAGAGTGACCCAAAAAAAGAAAAAGAAAATACAGTGGAACCCCGGTTAACGAACACCCCGGAAATCGTGCAATTATGTAAGTATAATATTGTAAGTGCTTGTGGAAGTGTATTTTTGGGGGTCTGAAATAGACTAACCTAAATGACATTTTTTCTTAAGGAAGTAAATTCGTTCGGTAATGGCACGTGAGCAGGCTTCTGCAATGAATTTTTTTGTTAACCGTGGTTCCACTGTATTTACCATCATTCATTCATTAACTGTTTTGCCAACAGTGTGAAGAACCTCTCTTTCAGAGTTCAGGGACTGACTAAATGGGTGAAAATGTTGTAATACAATGTGATGTTTGCATTCGTCTGGGAAGACATCTATTAGACGAATGATCGTGAATGTTACCTTTTTTGGGTCAGCCTACCTTGGTGTAAGATGGAAAGCAGGCAAAACTATAAAAAAAACAGTAGGCAAGTTTATGATCAGCTCATTTGCTCATGATTTGCATTTTTTCTCTTAAAGTTCAAGACATTATTGAAGTACAGTATATTAAACTACAGTGCACAATACCTGAAATATATGAAGAGGCAAATACAGCATAGTGCAAATATTACTATTTACCTCTGGATATGTGGATTTTTTATTCCAAAATGAGCATTAAGTTACTTATAACACCAGCAATTACCTTATTTCAAGCTTTTGCTGTATTTTATGTAACTTCTGCACTGTACACTTACATTGTATAGCACTGTGATGTTCCTGTGTTTATTGTATACGGTAATAGTGATGATCAGTTATCTGGAATAAGCAGCAGCACATTCAAGATTTGGTTCCCAACATTAGAATTACCGATGTTCTTCTGTAATAAGAAAGATTAACAGTGTAAGTCATTTCTAAATGGTGTTTCTACAAATTTCATCTATTATTAATGATCTCATGATTCTTATTGGAGATAGGTTGCAGTTTTTAATTGTAGTGTAGGCATGCCTCTAGCAAGACAGTGATGGAGTGAGTAATGATGAAAGTGTTTCTTCTTTTTTGGGTCACCCTACCTCGGTGGGAAATGGCCGATGTGTTAATAAAAACAAAAAGTTCTCTATTCTCATGCAATATAATCTATGGCAGGTACATAATTATGTTCATGGGGAAGTGCTAAACTTTTGAGGGTAATAGTATCTGGGATATGGGAGGTAATCAGGTTTGATCCAAGAACGAAGAAGGTATCTCCAATTCCTTGGAGCAAAAACCTTTCTCCAGCATCAGGCTACCTGCCCACACATACAACCATAAAATTCTGAGACATATACTTCATGGAAATAAGTCATTTTGTCTGACTTTCTTGGTTATCCTAGGTAATTTACACATGTTAAATTATGTATGATAATTGTACTTATGTGTACCTGTACCTAAATAAACTTACATTATTACTAATGTTAAATGCTTTTGAAAGGTCTTGGGCTCATATATAAAACATTTCATATTAAGACTCGATAGTCTATGTCTAATTCCTAAGTAGTCTTTAAGTACATGTATTAGAATTAGTTTGCCAGAAATGCATTTCCTTACTAGTAGCTTTCTTTTGTGCCTTTGTAAGTTAGTTTATTTACGTACAGGTACACATAAGTATACAATTATCATACATAGTGTAAATTACCTAGAATAACTTATACTATGTATGATAACTGTACTTAAGTTTACCTGTACTTAAATAAACTTACTTAGGCATAAAAAAAAGCCAGTAGCTTAATAATGTTAAATTTATTATTACATGTAAACTATATTATCTTTGTACAGCACGAAAGAAATAAAAATTGTAATTTGAAAATACTGTGATTAACCAGGGGCTTTCTAGAACGTACTCCAATCATGTTAATTATTCATATAAGTAAGTTTATTTAGGTACAGATACACATAAACATAGTTACGCAAATTATCATACATAGTAACATAAGTTTACAGCAAAATTATCTAAAGTAACAAATAGTCATTAACATTCTAAAAAAATTCGTTGGTAATACTTACAGCTTCTGGATAAAGTAACGGGACCTGTATTTAATACCGTAACCAAAAAGTCAAAGTGACTTATTTCTATTGAAGTCCTTGTAATATTTTATTATTTACACCCTAAAAGTTAAAACAGCTGTGTAACTCACTTATATACGTACTTTCTAGAAGCAAAATATTATCAATATCATAATGACTTATCACATTCATAGGGAGCACTAAACCCATAGGAATCAGGCCAGGATTGAAACCCTGGTACGGCTGGAAAACATTAGGACATGTTTCCTCAAGACACCTGCTGTCCATGTTCACCTAGCAGTAAAATAGGTACCTGGGTACTAGTCGACTGGTGTGGGTCGCATCCTGAGGACAAAATTAACCGAATTTCCCCAAAAGGCTCTACATAACCAGAGACTTTCTATATAGTATATCATTGATGTCAGCTATGGTCTGTATAAGTTGTATTATGTACTTGTAGAAATAAAGATTATTATAATTATTATTATTTTTATATTAATGCTTGTAGAAAGGGATGAAATATGATTAATATCCATGGCTAGAAAGGTTATATATTTTGTAAATTATATTATATATAGCTGTGAAAGTCTCATGTCAAAGCCTGTTATAGCATGAGCCAGTTCAGAAAGAGAGCTAAAAGGTACTTAATGAAAGAAGTTACAGAAAGGTACCTAATTAATGAAGCTACAGAAAGGTACCCAATTAATGAAGCTACAGAAAGGTACCTAATTAATGAAGCTACAGAAAGGTACCTAATTAATGAAGCTACAGAAAGGTACCTAATTAGTGAAGCTACAGAAAGGTATCTAATTAATGACGTTACAGAAAGGTACCTAATTAATGAAGCTACAGAAAGGTACCTAATGAATGAAAGCACAGAAAGGTACAGGGTCACCCCAATACATAAGGAAGGAGATCAAGCAGACCTGAATAACTACAGGCCGATATCTAACTTACCCCTTCTCTCCAAAATCTTTGAAAAATTAATTCATAGACAAATATATTCCTACCTCACCTCCAACAACGTACTCAACCACTGTCAATTTGGATTCAGGCCTAATAAAAATACAAATGATGCCATTATACACATGTTAGAAATAATTTACACCGCCCTTGAGAAAAAAGAAATCCCAGTGGGAATCTTCATTGATTTACGTAAAGCTTTTGATACAGTTGACCATGATCTGTTACACTTAAAATTATCGCACTATGGTATAAGAGGACACTCCTTAAACTACCTAAAATCATACCTTAGCAACAGAAACCAATATGTGTACACTAATGGAGCTAGCTCCACCGCGCAAACTATTACCGTAGGGGTCCCACAGGGAAGTGTTCTTGGCCCACTACTCTTTCTCATTTACATTAACGACCTACCAAATGCATCTCAACTACTCAAACCCATACTTTTGCAGATGACACTACATACGTTATCTCTCACCCAAGCCCAGACACACTAGCCAACACTGCAAATATTGAATTGCAGAAAATATCTACCTGGATGATGACCAACAAACTTACTCTCAATATTGATAAAACCTATTTTATCCAGTTTGGGAACAGAGCTGCAAACGCACCACTTAACATAATGATAAACGGGTCCCCTATCGCAAAACTCACAGAGGGAAAATTCTTAGGAATACATCTTGACAGTGGCCTCAAATTTCAGACACACATACAACAAATCTCCAAGAAAGTCTCAAAGACCGTGGGAATACTATCCAAGATACGGTACTATGTTCCACAACCAGCTCTCCTTACCCTATATCACTCACTCATTTACCCCTACCTCACCTATGGAATCTGCGCATGGGCTCTACATCAATAACTCATCTCAGACCACTAATAACACAACAAAAGGCAGCAGTTAGAATGATAACAAATTCTCACTCCAGGCAACATACTCCACCAATATTCAAAAACCTAAACTTACTCACCATACAAGACATCCATACTTTTTACTGTGCCTATTACATACATAGAACACTCTATGCAGATATTAACCCACCACTCAAACTTCTCCTTACTAATTTTAACAGGACACATGACCATAACACTAGACACAGATCACTCCTCGATGTTCCCCGTGTCCACCTAACACTATGTAAAAACTCAATGCACATAAAAGGCACGAAAATTTGGAATTCATTACCTGTCATTGCCAAAGAAACCCTACCTGTACCCCAATTCAAAACGATGCTAAAAACCACCTTCTCACCCAAGATAATTGCTCCATATCAACCATTCCCAGCAAAGTAGAATAATCACTTAACGTAAAACCTGACTTTAAAGTCAATGTAATGTATGAATGAACGATTGAATGAATGAATGTAAAACCTGTTATGAATAATACTTACTTAGCTAATTATTCCCAACACTTATATTATAATGACCACGTAAACTAACTGCAATGCAATTAATTGTTTTAAATTGTTTTAAATTGTTATCTCACTCAATTAGTTGCATTGCTGCAATAAATTGCTACAATTAATTGATATGTTCAACTTATATTCAAACTTTAAAACTTGATAAGCAACTTTACTTATTTTATAAATTATCAACCATAACTTTTTATTATTTTATTATTACTATTGCTTTAATTTGTTTAATCTGATTTAATTAATTTTATAATGAAGACAAAAGTACAAAACTATGTTCAAATTTCATAGCTTAAATACTCACCTTTACTCATTGTATACTATCTACAATAATTCTTACAATCTAGTTTTAAGTTAATTTTAAGTCTGCCCAAAATGCCCTGCATACTAGGGGCTTTTGGCATGTACACCTCATGTAATCTCAATAACCAAATGTAATTCTTTGTATCATGTCCAAATAAAAATTATTATTATTATTATTATTATTATTATAATTTATGAAGCTACAGAAAGGGAGTTATTTCTTGTAGTATAGTTAACTCATGCACCTATTATTGTAAGCTGATCCTCTACTGATAATGTAAATAGCTCAGTTTACCTAATTCCTACTATATCTCCTTTCACTGTAACTGATTTTCACATAGTTACTTACCTATTTTAACTTTTAAGGTTTAAATAAGATATCACAAGGACCCCAGTGGAAATAAAATCACTTGGTCTCATTTTTTAGGGTTTTCCTGGGTAATTTACACACATATTACTAATTAGTATGTATGATAATCGTGTAACTGTATTTGTATGTACCTGTGCTTAAATAAACTTAATTTATTACTTACTAAACGTATATAAACATCACTTGTTGTTGGGGTTGTTAAGGGCCATCAAAATGTAGGTCTAATTTAGCCCTATCTTCCTGGGGGTCCAGGAAAAATATCCCCCCCCCCCATATATGGGCGAAATGTGGAGGGGAAACGAAGGCTGTCAGGGTGCCTAAAATGCCCAAAAAGAGAAAGATAAAAAGATGAAGATTTTATTTCTCTGTAAAGATTACATTGTGTACTTAAAATTTTGGTTTGCAAAGTACAAAAGCCATTATCATGGTAGTAATAATCAATTATTATATTATATTATATGTCCTCTAGTCTAATAAACATCTGCCAATCCATGAAACATTACTGCTTGAACCATTAATTGTAATATTGTTTTTATTATGTGCAACTTCAAGATTATTATTCTTATAAACCTCCACCTTGACTACCTCGCATTAGTATTAAGATTAAATAAAGATTTTAATAAAAGTTAACCACTCTTGTCTAGATTGAAGTAATTATGTATACTAGGATTAGTCTGCCCAAATTGCCCCGGCATGATAGTGGTTTTCTTTGTACTTAGCAAACCAAATTTGTAATTACAAATTGTAACCTTTACAATTTGGTGGCTAGAGCTCTCGCTTCACACACCGAGGGTCCGGGTTCGATTCCCGGCGGGTGGAAACATTTCGACGTGTTTCCTTACACCTGTTGTCATGTTCACCTAGCAGCAAATAGGTACCTGGGTTGTTAGTCGACTGGTGTGGGTCGCATCCTGGGGGACAAGATTAAGGACCCCAATGGAAATAAGACAGACAGTCCTCGATGACGCACTGACTTTCTTGGGTTATCCTGGGTGGCTAACCCTCCGGGGTTAAAAATCCGAAGAAATCTTATCTTATCTTTTTTTTATTCTTTTATTCTTTAAGTGAAATGAGGTTTCCTACGGAAAGATATATTGGAACATGAAGCTCACAAGGACCCCAATGGAAATAAGTCAAGGATCCCAATGGAAATAAGTCAAGGATCCCAATGGAAATAAGTCAATGATCCCAATGGAAATAAGTCACGGACTCCAGTGTTAATAAGTCAAGGACCCATTTGAAATAAGTTCAGGACCCCAATGGAAATAAGTCACTTTTTCTGACTTTTTTGGGTTATCTTTGGTAATTTACACTATGTATGGTAATTGTACTTATGTGTATCTGTGCGTAAACATACTTATTTACTTACATATAAGCAGTTCTTACTTGTGGTTGGGTTTAAGGGTTGTAGGTAAGCAGATAATATTTTGGATAGATAAATACCATATAATGTGACTTTATTGACAACGTTTTACCTACGGTGTGGGCGAAACGTTGGTAAAGCCCACTGTGGGGGCAAAACGTTGTCAATGAAGGATTGTATTATACTGCATAAGCCTTTATCCAGCGTGTATTTAAGTATAGTTGTTATACATAGTGTAGATTACCTAGGATAACCCAATAAAGTCATTGTGTCAAAGTTATCCACCTAGGATAACCCAATAAAGTCATTGTGTCAAAATTATCCACCCAGGATAACCCAGTAAAGTTAGTGTGTCAAAATTATCTACTCAGGCTTCAAACACCTTTTATTTAGAGTTCCCCTTATAATTATAATAATAAAATTATTATTAGTAGTATAATTATTATCATTATTATTGCTACAATAATAATAATAATTATTATTATTATGACTATTGCTATTATTATTATTATTATTATTATTACTACTACTATTAGTATTAGTATTACTATTATTATTATGAAGATAGTATATTCTCCCCTTCCTCGAAGTATTACCTCTAAGGGTTTAGCGCTCCCCTTATAATAATAATAAATTATCATTATTACTATAATTATTATTATTGTTATAATAAATCAATGTTGGTTGGGTAGTTGAAGCAGCGGCATGACAGTGTTAGTTTGGTCCCAGGGCTCCAAGAAGGTGAATGTTCCACCGCTCCCGCTGCTTATTTCGCCTCTTTCTCCGGCCATTTTCACGAATTTCCTCGTTAAATATGAGCAAGAAGACAGCTGTGGTGCTGCTGGCGGAGGGCGCCGAGGAGATGGAGGCTGTCATTACCATAGACACCCTCAGGAGGGCCGGGGTGAGCACTTCATTCACTGGGTGGTGGGGGGGGGAGCTTTTGATCCCAGGAATTGGAGCTGCGTATCTGATTGGAGATAGGGGAAGGGATGCCGGTGAGAGGGCTCTTGATCTGGAGAATTGGATCTGTGCTCCAGTTCCCTGATTTAAGAGCCTGAATGCTTTCCATTTCCCCCCCACACAGGCGCTGTATAATCCCTACGGGTTTAGCGCTCCCCATATTAATATAATTCTAGAATAATATGTAATTCTAATATAATATGTAATTCTAATATAATATGTAATTCTAATATAATATGTAATTCTAATATAATACGTAATTCTAATATAATACGTAATTCTAATATAATACGTAATTCTAATATAATACATAATTCTAATATAATACGTAATTCTAATATAATACGTAATTCTAATATAATACGTAATTCTAATATAATACGTAATTCTAATATAATACGTAATTCTAATATAATACGTAATTCTAATATAATACGTAATTCTAATATAATACGTAATTCTAATATAATACGTAATTCTAATATAATACGTAATTCTAATATAATACGTAATTCTAATATAATACGTAATTCTAATATAATACGTAATTCTAATATAATACGTAATTCTAATATAATACGTAATTCTAATATAATATGTAATTCTAATATGTAATTCTAATATGTAATTCTAATATACGTAATATGTAATTCTAATATACGTAATATGTAATTCTAATATACGTAATATGTAATTCTAATATAATATGTAATTCTAATATAATATGTAATTCTAATATAATATGTAATTCTAATATAATATGTAATTCTAATATAATATGTAATTCTAATATAATATGTAATTCTAATATAATATGTAATTCTAATATAATATGTAATTCTAATATAATATGTAATTCTAATATAATATGTAATTCTAATATAATATGTAATTCTAATATAATATGTAATTCTAATATAATATGTAATTCTAATATAATATGTAATTCTAATATAATATGTAATTCTAATATAATATGTAATTCTAATATAATATGTAATTCTAATATAATATGTAATTCTAATATAATATGTAATTCTAATATAATATGTAATTCTAATATGTAATTCTAATATACGTAATATGTAATTCTAATATAATATGTAATTCTAATATAATATGTAATTCTAATATAATATGTAATTCTAATATAATATGTAATTCTAATATAATATGTAATTCTAATATAATATGTAATTCTAATATAATATGTAATTCTAATATAATATGTAATCCTAATATAATATGTAATCCTAATATAATATGTAATCCTAATATAATATGTAATTCTAATATAATATGTAATCCTAATATAATATGTAATTCTAATATGTAATTCTAATATAATGCGTAATTCTAATACCTGGAGTATACCTGAAGAGAATTCCAGGGGTCAACGCCCCCGCGGCCCGGTCTGTGACCAGGCCTCATGTTGGACCAAAGCCTGATCAACCAGGCTGTTGCTGCTGGCCACACGCAGTCCAACGTACGAACCACAGCCTGGCTGGTCAGGTACCGACTTTAGGTGCCTCTCCAGTGCCTGCTTGAAGACAGCCAGGGGTTTGTTGGTAATCGCCCTGATGTATGCTGGGAGGCAGTTGAACAATCTTGGGCCCTTGACACTTATTGTGTTGTCCCTCAACGTGCTAGTGGCACCCCTGCTCTTCATTGGGGGATGTTACATCGCCTGCCGAGTCTTTTGCTTTCGTAGGGAGTGATTTTCGTGTGCAAGTTTGGTACTAAGCCCTCGAGAATTTTCCATGTGTATATAATAATGTATCTCTCCTGCCTGCGTTCTAGGGAGTACAGGTTTAGGAACTTCAAGCGTTCCCAGTAATTGAGGTGGTTTATCGCAGTTATGCGTGCCGTGAAGGTTCTCGGCACATTTTCAAGGTCAGCAATTTCACCCGCCTTGAAAGGTGCAGTTAGTGTGCAGCAATATTCCAGCCTAGATAGAACAAGCGATCTTTAAAGTGTCAACATGGGCTTGGCATCCCTGGTTTTGAAGGTTCTCATTATCCATCCTGTCATTTTTCTAGCAGATGCAATTGCTACGGTGTTATGGTCCTTGAAGGTGAGATCCTCTGACATGATCACTCCCAGGTCTTTGACATAAGTTTTTCGTTCTATTGTGTGGTTTGAATTAGTTTTGTACTCTGATGCGTAATTCTAATATAATGCGTAATTCTAATATAATGCGTAATTCTAATATAATGCGTAATTCTAATATAATGCGTAATTCTAATATAATGCGTAATTCTAATATAATGCGTAATTCTAATATAATGCGTAATTCTAATATAATGCGTAATTCTAATATAATGCGTAATACTAATATAATGCGTAATTCTAATATAATGCGTAATTCTAATATAATGCGTAATTCTAATATAATGCGTAATTCTAATATAATGCGTAATTCTAATATAATGCGTAATTCTAATATAATGCGTAATTCTAATATAATGCGTAATTCTAATATAATGCGTAATTCTAATATAATGCGTAATTCTAATATAATGCGTAATTCTAATAAAATGCGTAATTCTAATAAAATGCGTAATTCTAATATAATGCGTAATTCTAATATAATGCGTAATTCTAATATAATGCGTAATTCTAATATAATGCGTAATTCTAATATAATGCGTAATTCTAATATAATGCGTAATTCTAATATAATGCGTAATTCTAATATAATGCGTAATTCTAATATAATGCGTAATTCTAATATAATGCGTAATTCTAATATAATGCGTAATTCTAATATAATGCGTAATTCTTTTAAAATATAAATGCGTAATTCTAATATAATGCGTAATTCTAATATAATGCGTAATTCTAATATAATGCGTAATTCTAATATAATGCGTAATTCTAATATAATGCGTAATTCTAATACAGTAGTCCCCCGCCTAACGAGCAAAATTCATTCCAGAAGCCTGCTCAAGTGCCATTACCGAACGAATTTACTTCCTTAAGAAATAATGTCACGTAGGTTAGTCTATTTCAGACACTCAAAAATACACTTCCACAAGCACTTATAATATTATACTTACATAATTGTACGATTTCCGGGGTGCTCGTTAGGCGGGGGACCACTGTATAATATGTGGCCTGGTGGGTGCCTCGGTGGCCTGGTGGCTGAAGCTCTCGCTTCACACACGGAGGGCCCGGGTTCGATTCCCAGCGGAGTGGAAGCATTTCGACGTGTTTCCTTACACCTGTTGTCATGTTCACCTAGCAGCAAATAGGTACCTGGGTGTTAGTCGACTGGTGTGGGTCGCATCCTGGGGGACAAGATTGAGGACCCCAATGGAAATAAGACACAGTCCTCGATGACGCACTGACTTTCTTGGGTTATCCTGGGTGGCTAACCCTCCGGGGTTAAAAATCCGAAGAAAATCTTATCTTCTAATATAATACGTAATTCTAATATAATACAGTGGAGCCCCGGTGTTCGTCCTGCTCCAAACTCGCCCTTTTGTGTAAGTGTATTTTTTTAAATGCTTTTGTAAGTGTGTTTTTGGGGGTCTAAAAGGACTAGTCTACTTTACATTATTCATTATGGGAATAATTCGTTTGGTAATGGCACTTGAACAGCATTCTGGAACAAAAAAATCATGAAAACCGGGGGTCTACTGTATGTAATTCTAATATAATGCGTAATTTTAATATAATGCGTAATTTTAATATAATGCGTAATTCTAATATAATACGTAATTCTAATATAATACGTAATTCTAATATAATACGTAATTCTAATATAATACGTAATTCTAATATAATACGTAATTCTAATATAATACGTAATTCTAATATAATACGTAATTCTAATATAATACGTAATTCTAATATAATACGTAATTCTAATATATAATACGTAATTCTAATATAATACGTAATTCTAATATAATACGTAATTCTAATATAATACGTAATTCTAACATAATACGTAATTCTAACATAATATGTAATTCTAACCTAATACGTAATTCTAACATAATACGTAATTCTAACATAATACGTAATTCTAATATAATACGTAATTCTAATATAATACGTAATTCTAATATAATACGTAATTCTAATATAATACGTAATTCTAATATAATACGTAATTCTAATACGTAATTCTAATATAATACGTAATTCTAATATAATACGTAATTCTAATATACGTAATTCTAATATAATACGTAATTCTAATATAATACGTAATTCTAATATAATACGTATTTCTAATATAATACGTAATTCTAATATAATACGTAATTCTAATATAATACGTAATTCTAATATAATACGTAATTCTAATATAATATGTAATTCTAATATAATTATAAAATACAGTGGACCCTCGAGTTTCGGTCATAATTCATTCCAGAAGGCTGCTCAAGTGCCATTACCGAACGAATTTACTCCCTTAAGGAATAATGTCAAGTAGGTTAGTTCATTTCAGACCCCCAAAAATACATTTACAAAAGCACTTACAATATTACACTTACATAATTGTCTGATTTCCGAGGTGACCGAAACTCGGGGGTCCACTGTACTATAATTATTATAATACGAGAAGGATGAGAGTGATATTATGTATAGTTAACATTAGTGTAAATTTGTAAGCTGATCCCCTCTCTCTACCGCTGTGGGTTTAGTGCATAGTTTTGATTATAATAATGATCCTCTCTCTAATGTTAATAACTCGTTTTGTTTTATTTCTATTGTATCTCTTTAAGTTTATTTAGGCACAGGTACACGATTTTTCTTTCTTCAGGTATATAGGTAATGTAATTTAAATGTAGCATATTGGTAGGTGCACAAGGAAGCCACTAGCTTTTGGTGCATTTTTGGCATTGCATTACATTATTCATAATCATTTCTTCTGGAATGCCATTGATCTCACTGCCTACCCGGCCATGGTGGCCCGTGGCCTGGTAGGTAAAGCTCTTGCTTCACACAGCGAGGGTCCGGGTTCGATCCCCGGTGAAGGTGGAAACATTGGGCATGTTTCCTTACACCGGTTGTCTGTTCACCCATCAGTAAAATGGGTACCTGGGTGTTAGTCGACTTGTGTGGGTCTCATCCTGGGACAAAATTCACCTAATTTGCCTGAAATGCTCTGCATAGCAAGCGGCTTTCTATATAGTATGTCATTGATGTCAGTTATGGTCTGTATACCTTGTACATGTACTTGTAGAAATAGATATATATTTTCTTACTGGTGAAGAATTCAACCATATTCTGTTTAAATTATTAAAATAATTGGCAAGCACTAATGTAGAATCTAACTAAAATAGCCCTAAATTATGTTGAATAACTTGTGGTTTTATTTTACAAAGTCGCTATGACTAAAAGCCACAGGTTACTCAACTTGATGATGACTTCACCATGTACCTTCTGATCAACAGTCCCTCGAAGGAGGTTCCTTGATGTTCGTGAGAGGCTCTTGATCCAATTCCTTGAATCAAGCCTGAATTTTTTGGGTTATCCTAGGTAATTTACACACGTTAAACTATGTATGATAATTGTACTTATGTGTACCTGTACCTTAATAAACTTGCGTTCCATTCCCCCAGGTGCTGTATGACCCCTACAGGTTTAGCACTCCTCCCCCATGGATGTAATGATGTTCTGATCAGGAAGAATCAAAGGATAGTCATACATACAGTATTTCACAGAAGTTACCATTGAAATCAGATCCTAGTTACACATTATCCTAAAATTATTTACAATGACATTTTCCCGGTACCTGAAGGGCACTATATCAACTGCTCCAGTACATTTGTACCTTGGATTTACTGGGTCATGTTAATCTATATTCTTGAAAGTGGTTAGACAATGCAGATAAGCAGTAAGCTATGAGTATTTGACCTTCTTCTTGAGGGTCAAATACTCAGATAATTGTCAGTTGAGTATGGGTAAAAAAAAAAAAAATATACCAGGGGTAAGATCAAATTTGTTCGGATTTTTAACACGGAAGGTTAGCCACCCAGGATAACCCAAGAAAGTTGGTGCGTCATTGAGGACTGTCTTGTCTAATTTCAATTGGAGTCCTTCAGTCTTTTCCCCTAGGATGCGATCCACACCAGTTAACTAATACCCAGGTTCCTACTTACTGCTAGGTGAACAGGGATAGCAGGTGTAAGGAAACATGCCTAGTGTTTCCATCCATGCCAGGGATTGAACCACACACTCATTTTTTTGAGGCGAGTATGTTGTGAAAAGAATTTTTGGGCAACCAAATGACACCCAGGATTTAATAAATATTTGATTGATTCATTTAACAAATAAACAGGAAATTGTAACAAACAAAAAGCCACCTTTTGGTGGAATTTGTCTTAGCTTTAGAGCAAAGAGATTCATTTGCTTTGCTGCACATTCTGGCTAGGTCTGAAGATTCTCCAGTAATTGTCACTTGACAATTTGATCTTGAGAATTTTGTACTAAGTTTTCACTTGTTTCAGAAACGCTGGGCTGTACAGATGTAATCATAGATAGGGAAGGGACAACCAGGAGATCTCTTAGCTAGAAGTTTCTAGGTATTGATAATTATTATTATTATAATCAAAGAGAAGCGCTAAACCACAGGGGTTAGGTATTGAAAAGGCTACTAATAAGAAAGAATTAAATTTTAGTCAAATTGTGTTCTTCAGTACAAATTCGTACAACAGTAGATGACATGAATAATGCCTTGATGTCAGGGATGGCCTCTTGATCAAAGGAATGAGAACATGTCCTTCCCTTTGGATTGCACTCTCATTTCCCCAGGTGCTGTATAACCCTTACAGGTATAGCACTCCCCTTTGTGTAATACGTATATAATGACATGAGTAGCACGATTTTATTTATTGGTGTGTAGTGGTTTTGTGACCAGGTTTACCGAGTTTATTAAGTACAAAATCAAAATAATTTTTTTTATTTCTTTGTTTAGTATACAAACTGTAGTTTAAATTTAATAAAGTATTGTTCAGCACAAAGAAAGCCACTAGCATGCATGAGCATAAGTACAATTATCATACATAGTGTAAACTGGTAGGTATATTATTGTATTATAATGCAGGCACCTAAAAAAAATTGTCTCTTCAGTGCTTTAGGTACATTAAATTAATAGGCACGTGAAATTCAAAATATACAGTGAATGTTTTTATTACAGATAACTGTAACTGTAGCAGGGTTGGCTGGTGCTACTGCTGTACATTGCAGCAGAGATGTGGTAATTGTTCCTGATGTTGCTCTTGATGATGCTGTATCTGAAGGTCCTTATGATGCCATTGTTTTACCTGGAGGACTAAAAGGAGCTGAAAGTCTTGGAAAGGTAACTGCATTTTTTTCTTTCATTTATTTTTATTTTAAAATAGTTCTAAGTTACACAATATTTCATCATAAGCAAAGGTTATTCAAGGAGATACTATTGTACTATTACACCTTTTAAACACATTGTGTGAAACCTTATGTTGTACTATTCACTATCATATACTTCAGTTAGTAGTATAGGATTTGTTAGTCTACTGAAATTCATATCTTCCAGTCTGACAATCTTCTGTGTTTATAAAAGAAGATATTTTATGTACTAGATTTGAAATCAAGTGCTAAAACTTTGGAAATTTTAAAAAGTTACTGTATATGATGAAGAAATAGTTAACTACAAATAGGTAATTATTATCTTCTCCCAAGTTAATGTTCCAGTACAGAATGTTTATCCTATCTCAGGCAAAAGACTATACAGTACATTGTATTTTATACAAACCTTGTGATTGACTAAAACAAGTCTTGTGTCCTGATTTAAGCTCATAGCCCTTAAAGGCTAGCTTAAAATGGACTGCTGGCCTATTTCTTGGACAAACATTTCTTGTACCAAGATTCAGTTGGTACTCAGGGCTGTAAACTGTAATACTGTACAGGCACTGTACTTTCCATTTCAGGATTCAAATCCAGCTAACTGGTTTCCCTGAATACCTCCATAGGTATTACCTTCCTCACACTCCAGTACTTCAAGACATAATAACCACTTGTCTCCAATCACTGTGATCTAATACACTCACCACTCACATAGGTCTACTGAATGCTCAAGCTCCTAGCACTTTAAACCTTTACCCTATCCCTCCAACCATTCATAAGATGACCTCTATTTAATTTCTATGCTCCTCTGATGTATAGAAAAAGAAATAAAAAGCTGATGCTATTTTATTCCTAATCTTACATTTATTTTGAAGCTTTATTTTGTTATACAGGTCAGCCATCACTAATCCGGCAATCAGTTATCCGGTTCCATCAGTAATCCGGCAGTAATTTCAGCTAGCATAATTTCAAATTTCATCATTATACTGACTCAGAAACTTTGCAAATGGTTGTAAATCCACAGCAGCAAGCCAGTGGAGGAGAAAGCAGTGATGAAAATGAGGAAGATGTAGTAGTCTCTATTGATAGGTTAATTAAGTGCATTCTAACCTAACCACTCTGTAATCCGGCAAACTCTCTAATTTGGCACACTACAGGTCCCAATAATGCCGGATTAGTGATGGCTGACGTATCCTGTATATGAAACATTCAATGAACTGTAATGAAACTGAAAGTAAATATGGTTTATCAACAGAGCTCTACTGTGAAATCCATTTTGATCGAGCAGGAAAAAGCTGGCAGAGTTATTGGAGCAATTTGTGCAGGTGAGTTAGTTTATGGTTTGTCACATTATCCTAATTGTTGAATTAAAAGTTGATGAATAAAGGTAAACACATTCTATAATTTGAGACATTGTAAGGATCTTCCTTATTGTTATCCTCTGAACTATTATCCTCTTGCACATGAATGGTATACAGTACTGACAAGATAAAGAATTAAGACTTGTGCAACATCTTGTCAGTATTTCATTTCTACTATAACTTGCTTAGCTAACAGAATGTTGGGGCCAAATAATTTGTGCCCATTTTTTTTTTTTCCTCAACACGTTGGCCGTTTCCCACCGAGGCAGGGTGACCCGAAAAGCTCTCACTTCACGCACGGAGGGCCCAGGTTCAATTCCCGGCGGGGCGGAAACATTTTGAAGTGTTTCCTTACACACACACACACACACACACACATACAACAGGCATAGTGTCTAATCGACATGTGCCTAGGACAAAATGGTAACTAACTAACTGTCTTTGCAAAGGCGCTCAGATACGACAGTTTAGAAGTCCCTCCAGACTGCCAATATCCCAACCTCCTCCTTTAAAGTGCAAGCATTGTACTTCCACCTCCAGGACTCAAATCCGGCTAACCAGTTTTCCTGAATCCCTTCACAAAATATTACCCTGCTCACACTCCAATAGCTCGTCAGGTCCCAAAAAACCATTTGTCTCCATTCACTCCTAACATGCTCACACATACCTGCTACATGTCCAAGCCCCTTGCACACAAAACCTCCATCCTTATTTGCTATTATTAATATAGATGTTCACTTGACATGAAAAACAAATGAAAAATCATGTGTAGCCTTTTTCTTCACGATAAACTCAATTTTTCAGCTCCCGCTATATCTCTGACTGCTCATGGCATTGGTGAGGGCAGACGTGTGACATGCTACCCATCACTGAAGGATAAACTATTGGAGTCGGGAAAATATACTTACGAGGAGGAACGTGTGATTGTTGATGGTATGTATTCTTCAGTGTAGTTCTGAATTACAAGCCTTAAAAGTAAAAACAATCCAAAGCAGTATCTGGTATACCCATTACAGAATTTGTGTACTCCATTATCATTGGGGAAACGTAAGGATTGTTATCTCAATATTCCTAACTTGGTTAAACTAGTTTGACCAATATTATTGTGGTTTTAGAAAGTGCTGTAAGAGAACTTGGAATATAAATTTTATTCTAGTTCAAACTATAGTTCTGAATGTTTTCAGTTTAAGCTCTTAATAAACCCTGTACATCTAGGTTTGAAACGCAATAATTCAGTTCAATCTGAGTAGTTATTAGATTGTGTAATAGTAATAAAGGTAAAATATATTATTGCATATTCTCACTTCTCAGGGAAAGCATTGGTTTTTCTTAATTGTTGCTTGTTTATCATCGAACTTTTTACAAAGTGTATACAGAAATGACTAACAAAATGGTCTTCAAAATATAAATTGGACCATAAATATTTATCTTGCAAGAGTATGCATTTTTTCCCTCGACAAACGGGCTGTATCCCACCGAAGCAGGGTGACCTAAAAAGAAAAGCAAAAGAAAAGTACAGTGGTACCTCGAGTTACGATGGTCCCCAAAATCGCCCTTTTATATAAGTTTATTTTTTTAAATGCTTTTGTAAGTATATTTTTGGGGGTGTAAAAGGACTAGTCTATTTTACATTATTCCTTATGGGGATAAATTCGTTTGGTAATGGCACTTGAACAGCATTCTCGAACGAAAAAATATCTTAACTCGAGGTACCACTGTATGCTGTTTTGCCAGTTAATTCGGAAAGGTGCAAATCTGTATTGAATGAAAATCTTGTTCACCAAATATTGATTAGAAATATGTATGTCATGACTACCATGTAAAACTTTGTAGAGCTCTGATAGTTTGTTCCTAGGCAGTGTAGCAGTGGCTGTTGCATTGAGTGACAAGAGTAGACACGTATAGTATTCTTACAGCTACTACGAATACGCATCATAGTAGCACCCCCATAGAGCATACTTCACACCAGCACCTCATTGCAAATATGCTCTGGCAGTACCCTCATAAGTGTCTCAGAATTCATACATTCTTTGTTTCAGAAGTACATACATCTTTCATTTTATCAAATGATACAAAGCAGCAGCCAATAAAACCATAAAAACCATCCCAGAAACTACCTCGGTCTCTATTTTAAACTAAATACAACTCAGTTTTGCTTTTCCCATCATGCACTGTGAGGCAAGATTTTTTTTATACTGTGCATGCACTCCGCACAGGCCAAAATTGACCGCTCACAGCCTATCTGAAGGAGTTGTGCTCAAAACCTCGGTCTATTCAAGGGACACATGGCATCAATAATGTAGATCTACATAACGGCCACTGAAAGGGTTAATTGGGATCTGTTCTATAAAAAGGTTAATTCATTTATAGTTTATTATTTGACTCTATATTTGTAGTACTGTTTTGTGTTAAATACAAAAATTTGTTTGCAGGTAATCTCATCACATCCCAAGGACCTGGAACAGCTTTCGACTTTGCTCTGGCTCTTGTAGAGAAGCTGATGGGAGCAGAGAAACGAGCAGCAACTGGAAAGCCTATGCTTATCGAGTGAATGATATACTGTGGAGAATTACCTCGTACTACAAGCATCCATTGAGTACAGGCAAAACCTACTTTGTCAATAAAACCTGTGACTTCTACATTGCTCATTGTATAAACATCTCTACAAAACTTGAACTACTCATGGCTTAAAAGGTATTCAGTAATTTTTTTTATTAGAAAAGTACACGAATGAAGACAACCAAATTTTCTTTTGATAAATTTAATGTACATGATCTTTATGGAGTAAAGGGCACTAATTAAAATTATTGAAATGTACTGGATTAATAAAAGTTAAAAATAATTAAGCTAGTTTCTGAGGTACCCAGTGATTATACTGCATATTGACTAGTATTCAGACATCTACAGCACAGTATTTCTGGAAAATATATTTTATGAAAAAAAGTCCGTCTCAATCTTTTATTAAGGTTGTTCATGTGACATGGGTTACCATCCCAGCAAGTCCATTTGCAACTTGCTGGGACCCTGGAGGACGGTCTAGCATGTCTATAATGTGTTTAGCACTTTTTGATTGTAATAATAGGTGTCCCTGCATAATAGAATTCCCACAGCAAACAGCACTCCCTCTACATAAGAACTGAAATTCACTAGTAATATATATTATAATCAAAACCAAGCACTAAACCCACTAGGATCATCACTAGTAAATACCCCCAAATGCCAAAAACAGGAGAGGGGTGGGGGGGCAGTTATTGATTCAGTTCAAGAAAGGAGGCAAGAGGTCTAAACTCCTCAGATCAAGAGCCCCTTTGCCACACCAAGGGACTCCTCCTTCCCTTTAAGGGGGTTGCATACCAATAGGTCAATAAGTGATTTTATTAACATTTATGATCTGTTTATTTCATGGTTACATAATGTTCTATAAACATCCTAAGACACACCACATTGTAAGGAAGTACACCTTGTCAGGAAAGTAATGTTCTATCCTGTTATAATTCATATTATAGTTGATTTAACTACAAATAATGCAGGTTTGGGCTATTTGTGTAAAACAAGTCCTCATACTTTGAAATATTAACTTGATAAGCAAAAATATAAATATAAGACATGTGAAAACAAATCATGGTTACAAGAAGACACATCAAAATGAGATATATAAATATGCACACAAATTTTGGTGACTAGACAGAGATGCACATGGGCCTAAATATAACACTGTATCCCATAGAGATCCATAAAACGCCCAGTTATGACTTTTCCAAATTACTGTGATGATTTATGCAATTCAGAGTTCTTCACTGTTTACACGTCACTAAAGATCATTTTATCAATCTCATTTCGTGATTGGGAACTGCAGTCTAATTATAAAAATATTCAACTAAGCTTTTATGACATATATATATATATATATTTATATACAATATTACCATGGCAAAGCAAACAATGGAAGAACTTGAGGTACCTAAATCTGACATAATTTTGCATTTACCTTTTACTACCTATGGTTCACTAAGGGATATATGTATTTAAAAAAAATAGGATATGAAATGTGTATATCATTCTCTCATCACTTAAAAAATGCCTTGATAGCTATTTCTACTATTTTCCATCTGCAAATGTATTCATTATTGAATGAATAACAAATGAAGAGAAAATGTGTAGTCTGTTAAATCTGGGTGAAAGATATTATAACAAAGTGCCCATAATAAAGGATTCACAGTCAACAACACCTGGTAATGTATTCTCAACACGAGGAAATGGAAAATGACAAATAAATATCTATAAAACAAAACGTGTAAACAATCAAATAAAACATTGTACACACAAACGGCATAAGCTTATATCACTGCTTAAAAACTGTCTCAGCATAATGAGAAAAACTTGATCAACACAAAACAGTATACTCTTGAAAAGGTACAAAGTTATCTGTACAAGGACAGTGGTGTCGTCTAAAGGAAAAACACTTTGTTAATGAAATGCTTTAATCAAGATTAAAGGATTCCCTTGAATACTGTACTGTATTTGCATTAAATTCCAATACTTGTTTATATTTTGACAACCATGTGAAGGTATGAGCCTCATTAATGAGTAAATAGTATTACTAACTGGGCACTCTAGGGCAAATGTTGTACATGCATCTAAAAAATAAATAGTTAATCTTAACAATTTATTTTTATTAATCTTAATAAAAATAAAGCTGCAGAAAAAAATAGTGATAAGACACATTACAGTCCAGTATTGTAAACTGACAGTTTAAGTGTAGCTTGATGAAAACCTTATGCTAGCAAAGTACAGTACTGTATATTAAAAACATTAAAATAAGCTTCAAGCAAGCTAATGACCAAGATGAAAGCACTAAGTCTGACTGACAATAATGCAAAATGTAATTTGATTTGAAAATAAAACTTAAGTCATTTATGAAATTTAATGCAAGGATTATTTTATACAACAATGAACCTGATATAAGCATTTCATTAACTAACTTTCACCTCTGGATGGCACAGTGGGCAGTATGACCAGGCCTAGCCGAAACTCCATTATACTTGCATGTTCCAGCTAAGACTCACAACTTAATGCATATCTTGTTTCAGTATCCTCATTTTCAGCTGCATAACTTGGGAAGCATATTATGTACTGTAGTTTGTCACTCCACTCCAATTTCTATGGTATTAAAAGTCAGTCCATTTTTTTTGTCATGAAAATTGCATAAAAAAACAAATTTACAGACCTTAAAATAACTTCAGTACAGTATCTATCATGCATAGGAACTTTGACGTCTTGCCCCAAAAAGAGCCAATGCCTTGTGAAAGCACTGAATGGCACATTATGAACTTCAGTTCATTTACATACAACACAGGCAGGTGAAAACACTTAAATTATCAAGAGTACCAATTGACACGCATCACCTGCCTCACTCTGACTAATTTCAGGAACTTCATTTAACTAACCATCACAATTTGTCACAGCTTCATATATCTTGGCTACACTCTCAATCATTGCTAAGGAGTCTCATTGGTACTTCAAATGGGTTCTCGCGTCCTCAAAATAACGAGGAAAGAGTTTTGAAGTTCTCAATCTGAGAATTATCAGTGATGAAACCCTTTACATTTACAATGATTATATATCAGTATAATTAGGGCCTGTATTCATTGGACATGTTTAAAAAATTGCATGCATTAATATTGCACTAACCTAGAATCGCACCCTCTGGAGATGTCAAAAACCATACCAACAGACATATATATATATTGAATAACATCTTCACATAACCTTCTCACCTAAATATATGACTTAAACATGCTCAGGTTCTTACTCTTTCTAAGCAGCTCTCCTCACAACACACTTAACTTCTAACACCTAAGGCCATAATCCATGGGAAGCATTTTTACCCACACCCCTTTACTAAAAAATACAAAAAAAATAAGTGTTGAACAATTACTTATATACTGCATTTAAAACACCACATTCTGAAATCAACCTTTCATAGTCTATAAAAACATCTTATATTGTGATGTAGGAGCTCCCCTGTTCCACACTGTGAGAATAATAAATGGGAGACCAATGCAAAACATGTTAACATCACAAATCACTTTCACAGTATATTTCTACATAAAAGATCACAAATGACATTTTTTCACAAAGTAGCATTACATCATATCTTTCAAAACTACCACCAAGAAGGCTATCCTCCTTACAGCACTTGGTTAAAATATTGCAGTAAAAACTAACGGCTTAAGAACAAGTTGAAAGTCAACAGTCCACAATTAGTATCTAGACTCAGGAACTAGAAAAAAATATATAAAAAATATATTAAATAAAATACCTAAGCATATGATTTTCATATAATGCCATGATTTAAGAAATAGCAAATATATCACTTTACTATCCATCCCAAATTCTTCATTGTACTCTCAACATACTAATATAATAAAAGTATAAATTTCTTGATTACAAGACCTTAAATTAGTTCACAAAATTTACAACAGCCTTTTCAAAGTCACTCACTGGGCACTAGACTGGCTTTATATGTCACCCATATCTATAGTCCATCACACAGCTTGTGAACAACAAATAAAAACTCTTCAGAGCAAACAGGGCAAATCCACCAAAGAGATTCAAGTCTAATTTATTTACTCTCCTACTTGGAAAGTGTTTAAAAACCTTAAACTACATGTAACAGAAGAAATGTTTATATATATGTATGTGTGTGTGTGTACAGACAGATAGATAGCACAAAATATAAAACAATTAACTGATCTAAAATTATGTTACATCACTGCTGAAGAAAGATACAACTTTCCTGATCTGGGTTAAGTACAATAAAAGTTGCTAATCGTGCTTGAAAAACAAAAACTTTCCTCTTCGATGACCAAGTCACTGTAACATTCAGCAAGTTAACTATGTTCACATTTCTGATAGTAACCCAACAAACTGCAAGATATTAAAAATATCAGATCAAATATTAACTATTCAGTTTCCTCACGATTCATCAACGGAGAATAATACACAGTAGTACAATAAGTGTAAAGACAAACATGGCAGCTGTAATCCAAGTCTATAATAATTCTATAAATTGAAATCATTAAAAATAACCATAAAAAATTAATTTTGATCAGCAAATACTTAAGCAATAATTGCTATCTGATGTGAAAAGACAGGACAATATGATATTAATAACTTGACAAACTACAATCTCACACCCATCACATGGAATCCACTGGATTCAACTTATCAGACTTCAATTAAAAATATACATAAAAATTCCAGTAGCACATATGAAAACAATTAAACAGCCCATTTGATAATATACAGTATTATATCTCAAACTTAAGTTATATTTAAACAATGGTATGCAATTACTGCTGAAGATTAATGAAAGTTTAAACTAAATAAATATCACCGATTACTAGTTTGACAAATTTAAACTGGCGTATACTTTACTCTATTTTCATTTTAATTTATGTTATTACACATACAGGTACTTCAATTAATATTTCCAATGCATAACTAAAGCAAAAATCCTTATCTAACAGTGAAACTTTGCAACCAAACTAATTTGGACAATTCAAACCTCTTATATTGTTGAATTATAGCTTATAATGATATGCTATTTGCAAATATCATATACTTGCTTTAAGGGCTGAATCATCTGAACTTACTTTGATGCTCTTTTCATATCTTGAATTTCCAAATCGAAGACCGACATCCATAAAGCAGTGTTGGCTCTGCTACTTAAAAATCTCTCTTAAAGACTTAAGATAATGACAATTGTAATCCAGTATTGTTTAGACAGATTTAGTATATGTAAATAAGTATTGTAAAGAGCATCTAGGTAAGTATATACTTTGGTAGCTCTACCAGTTCATATCGCAACTCTTTAATTCATTTCTCACAATACACCTCAAGGACTTCTGCTAGCTGGGGATCAGCAATCCAAATGTCTTAAAATTTACTTTTCATTTCAAAAGAAAGACTTTTAAGATACACATACAATATTCCATAATTCTTATCCTCAACTTACAAGTGTGTTTCTTTGCACCAATCACTGGTACCCTTATTCTCAATGCTCAACACACTAAGAACTGTACAGTTTCTCAATGGTAGCATTCAAAATTCAAATACACTGATATATAACAATATCCATATTAAATGGTTAGGTTTAAGTGCTCAGGAAATAAGAAAAATAATAGTCCTGAAACATGGCATTGGGCATTTAAAGATGCATCACATATAGCCATATAAAAAATCTAACACTTGATCCCAGATGCAGTCTTGTAAATTAGTGGTGTATATATATATATATATTTCTCATAAACTATGGTAATATTTTCACATGGGCATTTGTTCTCAATAGTTATGGTTACAGGTAACCTTGCAACCCTTAAGAGCAAATGACTAAATTAACAGTATTATTTTCAAATAGATTTTTACCCTGTATAGTTTGGACCACTGCAAAAGCTTAATTTGCCCAGTACGAGTATTGATTAAAAATTCAGTGTGTAACATCATGTGTAAAACCCACATATAATAAAAACACAAAGCCCATATGAATAATGTTAAAGAGTAGGGTTTTTCACATACCCAGCAATTTAAAAGAATCACATCTGGTTTCTTTTGCGTCTACTCATAATTTAGAAACTAGAGAGCACAATTTCTTATCACAAAGAAAGACAGCTGTCACTTTCTATAAATATTTGCATACTTTATGAAATGAAAAATTGTGGTTCTTCATAAACCTGAAAAAAAGGCTTATTTAAAAATTGGAAGCTAGACTTGACAGCATACATTAAGCACTACACATGGCCAGTATACGCATTGTATGGTAATCTAAAATAAATTTGCTACAGCTTTTAACTCTCCATAATTTTTATATGGATTAACTACTAAGCAATTAATGTTCAGAAATCTGGACAGCTACTATAAACTACAGCTACCACAGCAAATCCATAATTGTACTACACAAATTGTAATGTCTATCATCGTAGGAACCTTCAATCATAACATCACATCTTCTATATGAAGATTAAATAAGCCAACAGACTTGACTAATTAAAAAAATAAGAAAAATAGCTTCTCCTAACTTTTAGAAGTGTGATGGAACTTCTTGATCATGCCTTAGATATGATGAATATATCTGGACCTTGTATGTCAGAATCTGTCTGCTGAGTGCCAGTATAAGCCTTGGCCAGCTCACCTTCCAATGCTCAGTGGTGATACTGCCGCAAAGAAGGATCATAGGGCCAGAATGGCAGTGGATAAAGTGTGTGCTGGCTTGCTTGGGGAGATTGATTCATACTGTCTAATGCTGCATGATTTTGCATATGTGGTGGCCACTGGGGCGTGCTGGATGGGGTTTGAGTTGGCCGAATAACTCCCATATGACTAAGATTGTCGGTCATACGGCCTAGGTTGTCTCCTAAACGTCCCATAGGGTCTGCGGCACTTCCTCGACTCATGGTACGCAAATTGTCTCCAAGGCGGCTGTAATTATCACGTTCATCATAATGAGACATGGAATCAGACATGCGACTCTGGTTTTCAGCCATACGCCGCAAGTGTTCCGCTAAATATCCCCCTGGTGTACTAGTCATTCGCCCAAAATTTTCAGCAGCCATACGACCCAAATTATCAGTCATGTGAGGAGTATCAGTTATACGTCCTGGACTATCAGTAGCTGAATTTCTCATATCACTCATATGGGACTGTGGGGCATTAATGAGAGGAGATTGTGGGGCAGTAGACATGCGTCCTGAATCATCACTCATGTGTGCTTGGCTAGCAGTCATACGGGTTAGATCTTGAGGCATATGCAAGGTCTCCTCGTTGACAGACATCGAGTGATGTTGGTTCATTCTCATGTGTTCGTCTGCTTCAATGGTGTCTTTCATAAGACCAACAGGAGTATCTCGTCTGTCAGTCATATGCCTCATGTCATTCATGTGACTCGAAGTGTCTCGCATGTGTAATTGATTGTCATCAAGGGATTCTGTATTACCTTCTTGCTTCATAGACAACCCTAAACTAACTGATGACCCTAGAGAAACTCCTAACATATTTTTTACAGCTGAATTGGCAGCACCATAAGCCTTTTCACGAAGATCCTCTGGTGTCATGTGTGATGGTATAGGTGAGGAAAGATATTCTGAATGGTCTGACATATCATCTGCCAGTCCCTCTATATGCATATTATGAATCTTCTTCTTGTGCACTTTAAGATTATAATCATTAGAGAAATACTGACCACAAACTTCACATTCATCATTGAACTCAGTTGGGCCAAAATGCTTTTTTAAGTGCTGACAAAGCCCAGCACGTTGATTAAATGTCTGTCCACAGTGCTCACATGAATATTCTTTGTCTAACGTATGTGTTTTGAGATGTTGTTGCATATTGCTTTTTTGACCGAATGATTTGCCACACTCTGGACATGGAAAATTGCCGCCCTGGTGAACTAACTCGTGCTTTTCTAAATACTTCCTACTGGTAAAGAGTTTGCCACAATAGCAACATGGTAAACTGTCATTATTATGCACTTCCATTAGATGATGTCTCAGGTCAGTCTGTTTGAACATAGTGCCACAGATGACACAAGGGATGTCTTCGCGATCTTCGTGCCATTTTATATGTTGCACATAAGTCGTGCGTTTATTGAATGTCTTACCACACATGTTACACTGGAAGTCTCCAAACATAAGCAACTCCTTCTGATTGTGCGTTCCATGTTGCTCAGCTAAACGTAAATGTTTCTCTAGCTTTTCCCGCCATGAGAACCCCTCCCCACAGGATTCGCAAAGGTACAAGTTGTTTAATTTTTCATAAATTTTGCATTTTCCAGCACTTTCTAACTTTGAAATATGGAAATCAAAATTGGGTTTGTGGTAGAAGTGAACCTGGCAATAATGACAAACATATTTGATCTTGTTCTTGTGATTGTTATAATACTCTCTCCGTTTTTCAAGTTCTTCCTTCGAAAGAACTGGGCGTGGAAGAATCTGGATACCAGAATTACCATTAGATGTGTTTGCCAAGTCATGGGCACCATTTTCCCCTGCTGGAAGTCCTTTGCGTTCATTTCCAGGTTCATTCTTGACAACCATTCCATCTTTCAGGATGATCTGTGGTTCAAAAATGTTACCATCTTCATCAATTGTGTCAGGGCGTTGCATGCCAGGCCCATCTGAAAATAATACCAACATTTTAAATATGCCTCAATTTTATTCAATTTTAAAATTTACATAAAATATACTTCATATGTGTGAAAAATATAAATAGTATGAACTAAGAAACTGATTAAAGAACAGTAATACAATCAAATTCACACCAAATTAAATGAGAAAGATAGAAAATAAGTAAAGTACAGTATCCTACACACATTAACCCTTAAGCTGCCAATGATGTAAATTTATGCCAACTGGAAAAATACCATCGACGTATATTATGCTAAGGTTCTAGGGCCTTGAAAATGGTCTTAATCAGAATGGTTACGTGTACTTCCGAGAAAACAAGTCCGGGTCGTGGGTGTGTGCAGCATAAAAGAAATCCTGTTGTGTGCAGGGCATTGTGGGAGCCAGAATATGCTATTTCCTTAATACAGGAGGGTCCTGCTTATTCAGCATCCTCTTTTCAGCGTTCCATGTTTTTGGTGGTTTTCAATTGAGCCATTGTTCATTATATTCAGTGCTTCTGCTTTACTGCAATATTTTAAGGTAAGTATTGTATGTACTTTGTGTTTATTTTACTTTTGAATCTATTTTTTCTGACTACCTGCACTGAGTACTTAATGTGATAGTATAAACACGTTATCAGGCACTTCAGACACATTTGATGTTGAAAAAAATGCTCTTTTCCACTCACTGGCGATTTTTGCTTATTGCCAGGGGTCGGGAACCTAACAGCTGTAAAAATGGGCCCTACTGTATTACTGAACAATAAATAGAAGTGACATACTATAAGAAAACACAGGAATAGACCTTAAAACTTTCAAATCTCCAAAATTTTTACTGATTTTACTCATTCTTGTCTTATTACACTTCCAAAAATTAGAATTTTTTTTTACCAAGGTGAATTTTTTTTTTTTAAATCACTGGCACTGAGGGCACTTGATTTCTGATCATTCAACAGTTTAAGGGTTAAATCAAGACTTTCAAAATCGTAATAATACGATTGCAAACAAATCATGGAATGGGTGGGGTTTGAACCCACAGTGAGTCCTAAAACTCACAGACCTGTGAGTTTCACGACTCACTTGCCATGAGTTCAAACCCCCACTCATTCTGTGATTTGTTAAGTCAACCACTCATACATTAATAAAATACTTAAATTAGGATTATTTGATAAAATAATGAGTGTTAATAAGTGTAACTCTCACACGAATTCCACAAACATGCAGAATCCTTACAAAAATAAAACTCCAAACACTCAACTCTCTTCAGTCAACCCACCAGAATTCCGGTACTCACAGCCTACAGGGGGAGGGTATTTCCTGGGACGACCTCGCTTCCCTGTACCTGCCGGGATGTACTTCTTCTTCCTGTAAAAAATTGACGCTATAAACAGGTGAGACTAATAGAGTAGAGCAACAGGAAACTTACTAATAAAGCAAACTAATAACATGAACAGGAGGCACTAATAAAACATATCAATATAAAAACTGACTAACAGAGTACAGTAAAAGCATTATTGAAAAGAAGATGGTTAATAAAATTAAAGCATGACCAAGCTATGAAACTAAAATAAAAACAAGACTATGTACAAGCTGACTCCTCAGTAAAGCAAACAATTTATAGAAATCCCACAAGCATTCTACACTTTACACAAAACTTTTATACTTAGCATTAGAGAGAAATTAATAAAATGGCTACTCTATTAGTACTGTATTATACTACAATTATTTATGTATGGTACTAAGTATGCATAAAAAAATAAATTTAAATTGAATACATAAAAAAGGGGGTTATTCAATGTTTAAATATAAAAGTCATTCTATCCAAAAATAATTAATTATTATAGCTACAAAAGTTAATTGATTTAGTTGGACTTGAGTCCTGGAAATGGGAAGTACAATGCCTGCACTTTAAAGGAGGGGTCTGGGATAGTGACAGCTGGGAGGGACTTATTCTCAGCTGTCGTATCTGAGCGCCTCTGCAAAGACAGTGATTATGTATGAGTGTGGTGAAAGTGTTGAATGATGATGAAAGTATTTTCTTTTTGGGGATTTTCTTTCTTTTTGGGTCACCCTGCCTCAGTAGGAGACGGTCGACTTGTTGAGAGAAAAAAAAAAAAAAAAAAGCTACAAATTTAAAAACAAGCACTAAACCCACATGGTTCATACAGTTCTATACACAAAAAATATACATACAGTAGATTGTCATTTAGCACGGTAGTTACGTTCCTGAAAATGTTGTGTTAGATAATTTCGTGTTATATAATTAAAAGAACTTATGGGAGTCCCCAAAAAGCCAAACAAGTTTTTTTTAGACCAACAGATCTTACAAAAATAAAAGTGAATATGTAATTGTAGTTCATTATCGTGATGTATTATGTTGTTTTTACTGCTTAAGACTACAAATGTAACAGAAATAATAGTATTTACCTTAAATTGTGGGTGCTGGTGTTTGTGGATGATTGTGAAGAAAGTGGAGTTATGCTGTGGCCCTACTGGGCTGAGGTGGATAGTAGAGGTTCTGGAACTGAAGTCGATGGTTGTACTGAGTGTCTAACTTTAAGTCATTCAGTAAGTCAGTCAAGTCATTCAGTCAGTAAGTCAGTCAAGTCATTCAGTCAGTCAAGTCATTCAGTCAGTCAAGTCATTCAGTCAGTCAAGTCATTCAGTCAGTAAGTCATTCAGTCAGTCAGTCAAGTCATTCAGTCAGTCAGTAAGTCAGTCAAGTCATTCAGTCAGTCATTCAGTCAGTCAGTCGTCATTCAGTCAGTCAAGTCAGTAAAGTCATTCAGTCAGTCAAGTCATTCAGTCAGTCAAGTCATTCAGTCAGTCAAGTCATTCAGTCAGTCAAGTCAGTAAAGTCATTCAGTCAGTCAAGTCTTACAGTAAAGTCATTCAGTCAGTCAAGTCATTCAGTCAGTAAGTCAGTCAAGTCATTCAGTCAGTAAGTCAGTCAAGTCAGTCAGTCAGTCACACAAACTTATGTTTACCTCTTTTTATGTGTACAAAGTAACACTTCATTACAGCCACGGGTTATATCTTGTCTAATATCTTTTTCTTCGTTAATTCTAAGACTTAAATGCTTATACCTTTTCTTGCCACTTTGAGCAACACTTTGATTGCTTGGCAGATACAAGATATATTAATTTAAAGATCAAAACACAATTCACTCTCTCTCATTCTTCACAAACACAGCTGGCTTGTAGCAGAGGACTTTTTTTTGACGCGTATGAAATACGTACGACTGCTGGGATGGTGGGGTCCGGGGTGGCTGGGGAAGGCCGGTGGTGTCCGCTGAACAACAACAAGGCTGCTTGTGGGAATGGTTATTTGTTTTTCCTTCCCGCAAACTGTAAGTAAGTTTATTCAGGTATACACAGATACAGTTACGAAGATTATCATACATAGCAGCATATGTGTAGAGAACCTAGGATAACCCAAAAAAGCCAGAGTGACTCATTTCCATTGTCTGACTTTTTTTTTGGGTTATCCTAGGTTCTCTACACATATGCTGCTATGTATGATAATCAATGTAACTGTACTTACCTAATTGTGGTTGCAGGGGTCGAGACTCAGCTCCTGGCCCCATGTATCTGAATAAACTTACAGTTTGTGGGAAGGAAAAACAAATTCCCTTTTCCTCTAAGCACGAGGAATGGGCTTACACTTGAAATCATCTGATGCATTACCGAAAAGGAGCAAGGTGAAGCAATCCTTTGCTGCTGTCTTGAAGCCTGGTGCACTTTTCTCTTGCTGACTGATATAAGTTCGTGTTGGCATTTTCTTCCAGAAAGCACTTCTCTTGTCAGTATTAAACACTTGATGTGGCTCATAGCCACCCTCAGTAGGACCCCCACTGACTCAATGGTTTAACCCACCGCGGGCTACCGTGCGTTCAAAAATTTTTCCACTCCCGTGAACCGTGTAATATCATTTTTACGTGTTAGATAATAATGTGCCGCAATTCTTCAATTGTGCAATACCCGTAACGTGTAACATAATCTCGTGCTAAATGACGGTCTACTGTACATAAAATAAGGGTGTTCCAGCCTGTCTGCACATGCATACAGGACAGACATGAATAACATATTTTTTTCCTTAACAGCTGTCTCCCACCAAGACAGGGTGACCCCCAAAAAAGGAAACACAATCACCATCATTCATTCAGTTGCTGTCTTCCCAGAAGTGTGGTGACATCACAATTCAGATTACCCTCCATTTGCAACATCCTCACCCTTCGTGCAGAGTGCAGGAACTGCCATTCCTGCCTCCAGGACTCGAGCCCGGATAACTGGTTTCTGACATTTTATGCCCTTATGAAAAAATTGCAGAATGTATGAAAAATGGTACCACTACCTACCTTAACACTCCTAGTAAGTTTTAGACACCCATCTGAACTTTAACACAAACTAACACAATACTGAGTGAATCCACTATAGTATGTAATGAATAACTGCAGGTCCTTCACATACTGTCAGGCATCTGAGTTTAGAGAGATCTTAAGTTGTAAATTAATGAAGGTACGTATTCACATTTACAGTCACAAATCTCAAAAGGATAAGCAAGGCTTTATTCTCTCAATTCTGAGAAAAGTTTCTCTCTCATTTAGTGTCCCCCTGCTCAATGCGTTTTGTAACAATAGGCTTTCAATAGTACGATACAGATCCTCCCAGACTTATCTCCGAGTTCCGTTCCAACTGACCGGTTGGATTTTGAAACGGACAGATGTGGGAATTATGTTAGCATGGTATGTAGAAGTCGTATACCTGTACAACATTCCTTTTACCTAATAAATTTTTGTCATGATTATCTCGTTTTTTAATCAACCTGTTTTATTACCTTAAAGTTTCATTACAAATTGATGTTCCTTACTTGTATTATTATTATTATAATCAAATAGAAGTGCTAAACCACAGGGGTCATACAGTCCTTACTTGTAGGTATCATTCATAGGCTTCACAAATAAAAATGCTGTACAAAATGTAGCCTAGGCTAGGCCTATCAATTTTCTTGTTATGCACACAGCCACTAGTGCTGGCGGAAGTATGACCAAGGGTAATTTTTATATTTATGTACATATATTTATTTTTTTAATTTATAGTGTATTTTTCGGTTGTAAGTGTGGATGGACATAAGTTGCATAAGTCGGAAGTCAAGGAGGATCTGAATGACCGAATAGTACATATTTTATAAATGTTAAAACTCGTTAATCCTTTCATTGAGTAGGTTGTGATAATGGCCTAGTGTTTTCCACTGACTGACAAAGCTGTGATTTCATAGCAGCCGTCAATTTTTTTTTAACGTTTAACTCTGTGCTACAAATGTTCCTTTGAAGGAGTATTGCATTTTGCATAATGAGACATACATTTAATTTCAAATACGTACAGTGGAACCTCGGTTTTCGTGATTGATCCGTTCTAAAAAGTCTGACGAAAACTGAAGCAATATTTCCCATAAGAAATAATGTAAATCCAATTAATCCGTTCCAGACACCCAAAAATATTAACAAAAAATACATTTTATAGAGAATAACTATAGTTTTACATACAGAAAACAATGAGAAATAAATATAAATGACTAATGAAATGGATAAATGAACATTTAACATCACTTTTACCTTTATTGAAGAGACTTGTTGGCGTATGGAAGACGGCGAGGAGGGGAGAGGGAGGAGGAGAGGTTATTGTTTGGAAGGGGAATCCCCTTCCATTAGGACTTCAGGTATCAAGGCCCTATCCATGGTTACTTCCCTTCTTTGTCTTTTACTGGCACTAGGACCAGCTTGAGTCACTGTACCCCTGTCGCACAAAAAATCTGTCCAGAGAGGTCTGTTTCTGGAGTCTCTAAGATTTGTGTAAAATGGGACAAGGCATTGTCATTGAACATGTTGCAGACACGGCTTGCAACAGCTATGTTAGGGTGATATTTCTCCACAAAACTTTGCAACTCACTCCACTTCGCACACATGTCCTTAATCACTGAAGAAGGCACATTCTCCCCTCTCTCTTCCTCCTCCTCTGAAGCAATTTCCTCAGCTGCAGCCCCATGGTGGCTTATTTAGCAGTCGCACTCAATAAACAAGCACAAAAAACAATGGATTACGAAATGTTTCGGATGAACCCGAGTGGTGATGCTCTCTCAACGAGAAACAAAGGCAGACTGAGTCACGAATGCATGGGATGCTTTGTGTGGGCGCTTTAGTGGATGAGTCACGCGGACGCATTTGGTACGGACCATTTTCAACTACGAAAACCGAGCAGATGTACAAAAACTGGGACAAAATTTCGACGAAAAAAGTAGTTAAAAACCGAATCCTACGAAAACTGGGGCATATGAAAACCAAGGTTCCACTGTACAGTATAACAAAAATATCAAAAGGGGGAAAAAAAAATATTCGAGATTGTAACTTGAAAATTTTTGTTTCTTCAAACAGTAACAAGAAATCTTAATGAACTTTTAACACATCTAAGTACAGTAAATACATCACCCATAAAGCTTGATAACTCTCAAGTGAAATTTTACAATAAACACTTTGATATTAAAGACATTTATATTTTTTTAACACAATGACCGTTTCCCACCAAGGAAGGGTGACCCAAAAAAGAAGCACCTTCTGCTGTTAGTCCTACCTCTAAAAAAAAAAAAAGTTATTTGCAGTAGCTTTAGACTTAAGAATGATTAAAAATTTAGAAATAACTTTAACAAAAAATACATTTTATAGAGAATAACTATAGTTTTACATACAAACTAGGGCATACAAAACTGAGGTTCCACTGTACTGTACTGTGTACATATTCATGTTGAGTATTGCATAATGCATTTCTTCATTAAGATTTCTGGGCTACCATTTCCTGTTTCATTCATTTGCCCAGTTACAAAGATTAACATGGATGGAATTATGATTGAAATCTAAAATAACCTGAAAGAGAAGAGCACAAAGGCTTACTGCACACAATTTAGCTGTGTAAGGTTAGGTTAGGGTTGGTAAGGTTAGGTTAGGTTCGGTAAGGTTAGGTTAGGTTCAGTAAGGTTAGGTTAGGTTCGGTAAGGTTAGGTTAGGTTCAGTAAGGTTAGGTTAGGTTCGGTAAGGTTAGGTTAGGTTTGGTAAGGTTTGTCAGGAAACAGGACAAGTGTTTCCTGACACTGGTCTTAGCAAATGTCAGTTTGCGTGCAGCCAGCAGTAACGGCCTGGTTGATCAAACCCTGATCCACCATGAGGCCTGGTCTCAGACCGAGCCATGGGGGCGTTGACTCCCAAAACCCTCTCCAGGTAAACTCCAGGTAATATGACCGGCAGCTGCAGCTTTTGGTCCTCCGACTTACCAGTTCACCCCTTCAAAAATAATAGTCATAAATTTAACCATTAGATGTAGCTGTGTGAGAGTTTGTGATGAGGAATAGGCTGGTGCAATGATTTGGTATTTTGTATACGAGTAAAACTTACTTAATGCCTAAGCACGTGCAGCAGTTTGTATTGTGTATGGAAGCATAATGACTCAGCATAGACACTTGGGAGGTGAACTTTTCTTTCCACTTGTTGTATTCCGAGGTGATCAGACCCAACATAGTGTCTGAATCTGCAGTGTTGTTGCATTCTCGCCGAGATTCTAATCTGCAAAGGGGAATTTAGTTACTACTGAATAGATCCTTTTTGAAAATGAACTGTAAATACAAGATAATTTTAATTACTATATTACTATCTTGTGTACTTTTTTAAATAAAAATATTAATATTAGCATGCTTATTATGACTATGGTAGTTTTAAGCATAGGTTACACAATATCCCAGTCATGCCTACTATGTAATTAATGAAAACAACATGATAAATAAGTTAAAAACTTTACACAAATAAAATACCTTCCTCTGTTTCAAGATTTTGAAATAAAGAACAAAGATATCAGTAAGATTTCTATATTTATCTGGCGGTTATTTTCCCATATGAAATGGAGCAGACAAATGACATTACTGATGACAGTTCTTTTCTGAGATTCTGAAGTGAAATTTCAAAGATTGGTGAATGAATTTGGGAAGAGATGTAAAAAAAAGAAATTTAAAGTGAATATGGGAAAGTACAAGGTGATGTAAGTAACAAAACAACTAGGCAATGAAAAAATGGACACTGTACTACTAGACTGGAGAAAGTATAGAGGAAGTCAATGTATTCAGATATTTGGAAGCTGACATGGCAACACACAGGCCTATGAAAAACAAGGTGAATCACAGAAAATAGAGGGGAGGAGAGTGGCAGGTGGTGTGGTGAGACATTTTCAGAAATATCTCCATGGAGGAAAATAGAAAAACAAAAGGAAAATACCAGAGTATAGTGATACCAGCACTTTTTATATGGGTGAGGCATGGGCTTTAAATGTTGCAGTGAGGAAAAGGCTGAAAAAATAGAACTGTTATATTTGAGGGTGATGAGTAGTGTGAATATTATGCAGAAACCAGAAGATGTGGCATTACAAACAAGGTGGTCTGGGCACTTATGAGGATGATAAAGAGGGTGTAAAAATGAGGGGTGAAAGGAAGGGGCAGGAGTCATCCCAGGAAGGGTTGAAGGGAAGGTGTAAAGGAGGATGTGAGTGCTCAGGACTTGACCATCCAGCAGCCTTCAAGAGAAAACTGGACCAGTATCTCCACCAAGTGACAGAGCAACCAGGCTGTGATGGATATGAGGACCAGCAGTAGCAGTCTGGGTAACCACGCAAACACCAAACAAGCCTGGCCCAGGACCAGGCTCCATAATAGAAACACACTTGAAATGCATCAAAGGTATAAAGATACAGACATATTAAGGGTATATACTAAAGGCTTAAGTGAGTATTTTAGATTGGAGTGAGTGAAGACAAGTGGTTTTCATGGCTTCCCATGCTGGTAAGAGTGTGAGCAAGATAGCACAGAGGGATTCAGGAAAACTCTAACCAGACTTGAGTCCTGGAGGTGGCAAGAAATGCCTGTACTCTGAAGACCTTTCATGATGCAATCAGCACATCATCAGGAGCTTGCAATGTTGCAGAAAAAGAGGAATTCTAAGAAAATATGCAGAGGAATCATGTTTGCTCATTCGAGCAAAGACACTTCTTCTGAAGGTATTTGCTTGGAATTACTCCATTTTTATGAAACAATGCAAGCTCCTGATGTGTTGATTGCAACATGAAAGGCCTAAAGCTATCATTCAACTCCCCTCATTGTTGTTTTGCATTATATAGTATATTATATAATACAGTACTGTACTACAGCACTAAAGGTTACAATAACCATAATCTTAGTGTCTGGTTGTCTTCTGAATCAGCAGATTTGGTCCGCTGATTCAGAATATTGTCCATTTATGTAACGATCATGAAAAATGAATTTCATAACTCAGACATTTCAGACAATTGTCATTATAGTAAACCATCTCCCTCTATTATTCCATTAATTAGAAGGTTCACCAATTTAAGGAGTACATACTACTTGGGGAGGAATTGCCATTTTCATAATTGCAAGTCCATAGCAGAACTGACTCAACCATAGGGTACAGTGTGGTTGAGTTTATATAGCTATGCACTTGCAATTCCAAGGATGGAAGTTCAGTTCCAGGTGCTCCTTATACAATTTGGCTTTTTTTAATACACAGGCCATCTCCCACCGACATAGGGTGACCCAAAAAAGACAAAACATTCACTCATTCATTTGATTGCTATCTTACCAGAAACATGTTAAGTAAAAGGACACAAATGCAACTAATGTGACATTTTATTGTGGCAACGTTTTGCTCTCTAGGAGCTTTATCAAGCTCCTGATAAAGCTCCTGGAGAGCAAAACGTTGCCACAATAAAATGTCACATTACAGTGGACCCCCGAGTTACGTTCACCTCGGAAATCGTACAATTATGTAAGTGTAATATTGTAAGTGCTTTTGTAAGTGTATTTTTGGGGGTCTGAAATGGACTAACCTACTTGACATTATTTCTTAAGGGAGAAAATTCGTTCGGAAATGGCACTTGAGCAGCCTTCTGGAATGAATTATGATCGTAACTCGGGGGTCCACTGTAGTTGCATTTGTGTCCTTTTACTTAACATATTGTCAGTAATTCTACCAATATTAATACTACCAGAAACATGATGGCATCATAGCTAATAATGACCCTCCGAACTGCAAAATCCCTACTCCCTCCTTTAGAATATACAGGCATTGTACATCCCACCTCCAGGACTAGAGCTCGGCTAACCGGTTTCCCTGAATCCCTTTACAGAATGATACCTTGCTCACACTCCAACAGCATGTCAAGTCATAAAAAACCACTTGTATCCGAAGTATTTACTTCATTTGCAGAGTTAACATAATGCATTTCCTTGAATGTTGAAGATACGTGTTGCAAAGTTTAGTAAGAATGATTAAGAATGGCAGGACTGTGATCCACCAATGAGTGTGTGTTCTCTGTTTATAAATGTTCATTCCACACCTGCATTTATCAACTTAATGGGAGAATGAAAAGTATACCCAGATGCTGGAGCAAATAAAAGCTTTAAAATATCTATTATAAAAAAATTATTTGACATTTTTTATTTTTTAAAGTTTGTCTAGATGGAACACCAAACTTGAGTAAATTATAGTGCTCTATTTACTGGCACTGTTTCAGTACTGCATGTTAAAGTTATAATTACTACTGTATATACTTAAGAAGTGGAAAAAAAAAAAGAGACAAAAATGCAATAACTGAAGACATGTTTATTGGAAACATTTCAGTCCTGGAACCTTGGTCACTCCAAATGTACGTAAGGGTATATAAACACGAACTTATATGCATAGTTGGTAAGGGATGCGAGAAGTGAGGTTTGGTGGCATGTCGCCTGATGGCAGTAGTATCTGGTGGTGGGTGAGGCAAAACTTGTTTGATGATCATATGTGCCAGGGTCTCAGCAATTCTATAGTCTTCTGCTCTTTGTGTGACTGTTGATGTGATAAGGCAGGATTCTAAGTAACGGCATCTGTGGAGATTAGGTTCTAGGAAACTTGTGTGGTTTGATAACATACATCAAGTGTTCCTCTAGAGTCCCTGTGAAGTACACAAGTGTTGTTGAGATCATCCTTGTTGAAAGCATTTTTGTTAATTCTAGTAGATAAATTCTTGCCAGTTTTTCCTACATACATGTATTACTTTTCACAATGACCACAAGGGACTGTGTAGATTGTAGACACTGGCAGTTGATGTAGGTTTTTGAATGAAGGATAGCCCTCAATGCAAAAAAAAACCCTACATCTACTGTTTACACAATCCCTTGAGGTCACTGTGAAAAGAAATACTGACAGGAATTTATCTACTAGAATTAACACAAAAATGTTTATAACAAGGACAATCTCAACAACAGTTGTGTGCTTCACAGGAACTCAGAGGAACACTTGACGTACTTTATCAAACCACACGAGCTTCCCAGAACCTAATCTCCACAGATGTCATTGCTTAGAATCCTGCCTTGTTGCATCAACAAACAGTCACACAAAGAGCAGAAGACTATAAAATTGCTGAGACCCTGGCACATACGATCATCAAACAAGCTTTGTCTCACCCACCACCAGACACCAACATCAGGCAACATGCCACTAAACTTCACTTCTCAGGTGCCTTCCCGATAACATATGCCAGCTCATGTTTATTTGCCCTTATGTACAAAACTGGCCCACTAGATACTCAGATTAGCTGCCGGAGCTTCATAAAGGTGTTCGAGCAAGCTCGGCATCTTACCCATTTAAAGTTTGAGAGTGAACAGAGTAATAGGACTGAAATGTTTCCACCAAGCATGTCTTAAGTTACTGCAATCTGTCTTTTTCCACTACCTGCCAGTACAGTACTTTTGAATCCTACATATAGCTACTATGCTACAGTTCAATGAATTTTAAAATGCACCTACTTTTACTTTATAATATGTTATTAAATAAAAGGGTTTATGCATATATGAAAGATAGTATATACATGAACATACAGAATTTATATTTATTATATATTATTTATATTTTATTTTAAACAAATTTCCTAAAAAATATACTGTACTATCATTAAACACCTTGTAAGCTTTTTAAATATTTTACAAATTATACAAAGGAAAATTAATAAATACTTGGACTCCTGGAAAACTGGGCTGGCACCCAGTGTTTTAACCCCCAGGGTTGAAGAATCTTGAGGAGTTCAGCCTATCAAAACCCCCATGATATGTTGGGTGAGGAAGTTGCTGGTGATATGAATGGAGTAAAGTCTGCTGAGATGGTACAGCTATGTGGAACCATTGCTGTAGGAGAGAATAGTGAATATATATATGATAGTGTTGTACATGATACCAGAAAACAGCAAGCAGACCATAGACAAGATAGATGGATGCAGTGAAAAAGCTGCTGAAGGAAAAATATTTGAAAAAAAAAAAAAATATATGTAGGGCTGTGGATTTTGTACAGCAGATGCATCAAAACACAGATTTTTCATTGCGTGGTCTTTCTACTGTACAGTGGAAGCATTTTGTGGAAGAGAATAGTGAACACAAATGATAATGTTTCACAGGATACCACCAGATAAAGGTGGGTTAGATAAGATAAAATGAAAACAAGCTGCTGTAAAGGCAGTTTCAAAAATGAAATCTGTGAGAGGGACAGCAGCTCTTGTATTTTGTGAATAGAGCCCTAAGCCTCAAGTGATTAACAAGAATGTCTACCCTCAATAAAGATACATTCCTAGAGAAGTGTGCAAGAGCTTGTTCATTTGCACTTCCTAAGAAGCCTGAAGATATACATAATTTTTTGGCAACAAACCGGTCATTACCACCGAGGCAGGGTGACCTAAAAAAAAAAAAACGAAAGTTTCTCTTTTTAAATTTAGTAATGTATACAGGAGAAGGAGTTACCAGCATTTTAGTTGCCTCATACAACACGCATGGCTTACAGAGGAAGAATTCTGTTCCATTTCCCCATGGAGAATATACATAAATACTGAGGAAATACAGCATGCTGAACTTAATCCACCCTATTTTTAATGAGAAAGCAAACACTAACACACTAATATATTTTTCTAAAAACTGAAAGTCCTTGTAATTATTTAAGTCTGAAATAATATTTATCAAAATAATTTATGCAAATCAATTAGATGTATCTCTTAAAAAAAATGAAAAATACTATTATATACAGTACATTTGATAAATTAAAAACCTCTGAAGAACCTATGTATAGAATAATGCTACAGCAATAATATAAGTGTTATATACCCCTAAGAAATAATATGGTTGAGAACAAGGGAATAATTCGGTACAGAATACGGGTACAATACCTGTTTCTCACATCCCACATCAATTCTTATAAGGTACAATATGTATAAAACTTTACTAATACAGGAGGCTCCCAAATTAAAAAAAAAAAAGTTGTGTTGCTGGTTTTTCAATGTACAAATGAGTACAGTGGACCCTCGGTTAACGAAAAAACTTCATCCCAGAAGCCTGCTCAAGTGCCATTACCGAACGAATTTACTTCCTTAAGAAATAATGTCACGTAGGTTAGTCTATTTCAGACCCCCAAAAATACACTTCCACATGCACTTACAATATTATACTTACATAATTGTACGATTTCCGGGGTATTCGTTAACCGAGGGTCCACTGTATTTTGAATATAAAACAATAGTGGAGAGTGGTTATACCGCATGCATGTTTGTACTGAAGCTCTACAGCTGTAAAATATTAATTGCTTTCTATTTACAAGTTGAGAACCTCATCTACAATACTCATTCACAGAGATTACTCATGTGGAGAAATATATTTCCATCAAGGGGCAACAAGGGGTCTAAGCCCCTCTATGTTCCCATACTACCAGTGCAGGTATATGATCTTCATTTCTGCTAATGGAAAGGGAGAGAGGTCGTGAACCCCCTTAGTCCCCACCTCTATCGCCAGTGTGGGAACATAAATAGATGGGGGCTTAGACCCCTTGTTGCCCCCCAACAAAGATAAATTTCTCCACAACTCTATAAATGTACACAGGATTTGGAAGTGGATTCTCACCTTAATTTAGCTACTGCCTAATAGATAAAGAATTATCAGACAGAGAATATATACAAGTGGGTTACATTATAAGAAAATAATACATTGCATTAAAATAAATAAATTTATATATATATATATATACAGTGGTACCTCGAGTTACGATATTTTTTCGTTCGAGAATGCTGTTCAAGTGCCATTACCAAACGAATTTATCCCCATAAGGAATAATGTAAAATAGACTAGTCCTTTTACACCCCCAAAAATATACTTACAAAAGCATTTAAAAAAATAAACTTACATAAAAGGGCGATTTTGGGGACCATCGTAACTCGAGGTACCACTGTGTGTGTGTGTGTGTGTGTACGTTACGATATCACTTTATATATAAAGTTTTAAGTAATAGACTAGTCTTACACCTAATATTCATCACATTCTGATGATATATATATATATATATATATATATATATATATATATATATATATATATATATATATATATATATATATTATTTTTTTTTTTTTCAACAAGTCGGCCGTCTCCCACCGAGGCAGGGTGACCCAAAAAGAAAGAAAATCCCCAAAAAGAAAAAACTTTCATCATCATTCAACACTTTCACCACACTCATACATAATCACTGTCTTTGCAGAGGAGCTCAGATACTACAGCTGAGAAAAGTCCCTCCCAGCTGTCACTATCTCAGACCCCTCCTTTAAAGTGCAGGCATTGTACTTCCCATTTCCAGGACTCAAGTCCAACTAAATCAATTAACTGGTTTCCCTGAATCCCTTCACACAATGTTACCCTGCTCACACTCCAACAGATCGTCATGTCCCAAAAACCATTCGTCTCCATTCACTCCTATCTAACACGCTCACACATGCTTGCTGGAAGTCCAAGCCCCTCGCCCACAAAACCTCCTTTACCCCTTCCTCCAACCTTTTCTAGGACGACCCCTACCCCGCCTTCCTTCCCTACAGATTTATACGCTCTCCAAGTCATTCTACTTTGATCCATTCTCTCTAAATGACCAAACCACCTCAACAACCCCTCTTCAGCCCTCTGACAAATACTTTTAGTAACTCCACACCTTCTCCTAATTTCCACTTTCCCGAATTTTCTGCATAATATTTACACCACACATTGCCCTTAGACAGGACATCTCCACTGCCTCCAGCCTCCTCCTCGCTGCAGCATTTGCAACCCATGCTTCACACCCATATAAGAGTGTTGGTACCACTATACTTTCGTACATTCCCTTCTTTGCCTCCATGGATAACGTTTTTTGTCTCCACAGATACCTCAATGCACCACTCACCTTTTTTCCTTCATCAATTCTATGGTTAACCTCATCCTTCATAAACCCATCTGCTGACACATCAACTCCCAAATATCTGAAAACATTTACTTCTTCCATAATCCCTCTCTCCAATGTGATATCCAATTTTTCTTTATTTAAATCGTTTGATACCCTCATCACCTTACTCTTATCTATGTTCACTTTTAACTTGCATTAAAATAAATAAATAAATAAATAAATATTATATAATATATATATATATATATATATATATATATATATATATATATATATATATATATTCTTTCTTCTTTCAACAAATCGGCCGCTTCCCACCAAGGCGGGGTGGCCCAAAGAGAAAAACAAAAGTTTCTCTTTTTAACTTTAGTAATGTATACAGGAGAAGGGGTTTAATAACAAGGGATATCAGTGTATGCGACCTATGATATCACTACGAGGCAAATGTCTGCTTTAGTGTTCACTCGATACAGCAGCCATCACTTTAGTATTCGCCTGTTCCTTGACCAGGATACCACTGTGTTATATATAGTATATATATATATATATATATTTATTTATTTATTTATTTTAATGCAATGTATTATTTTCTTATAATGTAACCCACTTGTATATATTCTCTGTCTGATAATTCTTTATCTATTAGGCAGTAGCTAAATTAAGGTGAGAATCCACTTCCAAATCCTGTGTACATTTATAGAGTTGTGGAGAAATTTATCTTTGTTGGGGGGCAACAAGGGGTCTAAGCCCCCATCTATTTATGTTCCCACACTGGCGATAGAGGTGGGGACTAAGGGGGGTCACGACCTCTCTCCCTTTCCATTAGCAGAAATGAAGATCATATACCTGCACTGGTAGTATGGGAACATAGAGGGGCTTAGACCCCTTGTTGCCCCTTGATGGAAATAAATTTCTCCACATGAGTAATCTCTGTGAATGAGTATTGTAGATGAGGTTCTCAACTTGTAAATAGAAAGCAATTAATATTTTACAGCTGTAGAGCTTCAGTACAAACATGCATGCGGTATAACCACTCTCCACTATTGTTTTATATTCAAAATACAGTGGACCCTCGGTTAACGAATACCCCGGAAATCGTACAATTATGTAAGTATAATATTGTAAGTGCATTATTACATTATTATTACATTTACAGTATTTGCATAAATATATGGTTATAAAAAATATATAAACTCTCCATTTATACTAGGGCATGGAATATTATTTTTGAGATCAATTGTTTATGTAATTATTTAAGATAAATGAAGAGTATATGTACATTAGAGTGAAGCAATAACTACAATCATAGGAAAAAGGTTATGAGATAAAATAAATCATATTTTACATGGATTTCCAAAGCTGCAATGTACAATGGCTACAGATCAAAATACATGCGCATCTTTAATTGGGTAAATATGTTGAAAGACTTGAGATACAATACAATACGTATTGTACATATATACAATTACAGCCTATACTGTGCATAATTAGTAAAGAATAAAAAGGCATAAATAGGCACAATACCATGACTGGAACAATACACAAATAACCCACACATAGGAGAATGAAACTTATGACAGTGTTTCAGTCTGACTTAGACATTAACAAGCCACACTAGCCAACGGTCCAAGTCGCACCAAAATGTCGCCTTAAGTTTCATTCTCCCATGTGCGGGTTATTTGTGTATTGTATACATAATTATATACACAGGCATTCTCACTTTATGCAGTAAACACCTTCCACGCTCGTGATAACTATTAATATCAATCAAGCCAACAGCATTTAATTTTACATAAAAAAAAAATTTAAATACGCTTTGTGGCAGAAATGCACAAAGAAAACCTGCATAAAGTGAGGGAAATCAGTACAGTATACTGAATATAAAAAAAAATATTGTCTTGCACCATCAAGTTTAACAACAGCAGAGAAAGGAAAAAGAGAGAGAATCAGCAAAATTAGTCACCTAAATGTCTTTCTGGTATAATACAATGTACTTTACATTGTATAATACCAGAAAGACATTTAAGTGGCTAATTTTGTTAGTAAACCCTTGATATAATGAACTAATAAGGAGTTGGTGGACAATATATATATATATACATTATATATACAGTGGACCCCCAGCTAACGAACACACCGGAAATCGTACAATTATGTAAGTAGTATAATATTGTAAGTGCTTGTGGAAGTGTATTTTTGGGGGTCTGAAATAGACTAACCTACGTGACATTATTTCTTAAGGAAGTAAATTCGTTCGGTAATGGCACTTGAGCAGGTTTCTGGGATGAAGTTTTTTCGTTAGCCGGGGGTCCACTGTATATATATATATACAGTGGACCCCGAGTAACGAACAAAATTCATTCCAGAAGCCTGCTCAAGTGCCATTACCGAACGATTACTCCCTTAAGAAATAATGTCAAGTAGGTTAGTCCATTTCAGACCCCCAAAATACACTTACAAAAGCACTTACAATATTATACTTACATAATTGTACGATTTCCTGGGTGTTCGTAACTCGGGGGTCCACTGTATACTGTACTTGCATTAAAAGCAAAAGCTCATGAATGTAAGAAAACATTAAAGAACATACAGTGGAACCTCGGTACTCGAACAGCTCCCTATTCGAGCAATTCGGTATTTGAATGCTTTGTTTGGTAAACAAATCGCTTGGTAGTCGACCGTTTGCTCGGCACTCGACCAAACAAACACGACCTACCAGAACTTGGCTGTAAACTATTTTGTGTTACTTTGCATTTTGTGGTGTTTTTTTTACATTACTGTATTTGTATAAATAAGTCACCTTTAGGCCTAAGAAGGCTAGTGATAACAGCCAACCAAAAAGAAAATTGGATGGGAAAAATTTGTTCTGTACTCAAACAGATCGGCACTCGAACAGCCTTCTGAAACCAATTAAGTTCGAGTGCCGAGGTTCCATTGTATGTACTTCAAAACACCTCCAAACAATGCAAATACCATACTGTATATGAAATTTATGATATTTTTTATAACTATCCATTTGTGATTACAATTATGTATAGTATATACATAATGAAAATTAGGTAATCATAAGAAAATAAGAAAAAAGATCCCTGTTACTGGATAAAAATTTATCTTCATCATATACTGAATTTATTGTTAAATAAGTAAGAAATTTAAGAGTATAATAAATACAAAATACAACAGTGCATATTATATACTACAATATGTAGCTATGTACATGTACATACAGGTAAGTATATAGTACATACTGGCATTTGACAAATGTGATCATAGAGTGATTGCACATAAAATAAGGGCAACAAATGAAGGCAGATGAATTTTCAGCTTTCTGACAGATAGAACACAAAGGATAGCAGTAAACAGTACAGTTGACCATTGCTATTCGAACATTCTTCATTCCAGAATGGTGTTCAAGTGCTGTTACCAAACGAATTTATTCCCATAAGGAATGATGTAAATTAGATTAGTCCATTTCAGACCCCCAAAAATACATTTATAAAAGCACTTACAATAATAAACTTACATAATAGGGTGAGTTTTGGAGTGTTCGAATAGCGAGATTCCACTGTATTAGCAAAATAAAAAGCTTATTACCCCAAGGCACAATCCTTGTGCCTCTACTGTTTCTAATCCTCATAGCTGACAGATAAAAACAGCTCTATTCAGGGAAGGATAAATATTAGAGCTGGAACAGATAGCGAGATCATTTACAGCCCATATAGAACCAATAAAGCCTTTAAATTACTGGGAAGGTCTCAAAGTTATAAATATCTACTCGCTGGAGTGGAGGCGAGATACATGATAATACGTACATACATTACGTGGAAAGTATACTTGAAGGCTTAGTTTCAAATCTGCACACTACCAAAACAAGATACTGAGTGAGAGATATGGGAGAAACTGTAAAATAAACCCAGTGAAAAGCAGAGATGCCAAGTGCACAATCAGAGAACACTGTATCAACATCCATGTCCCAGACTGCTCAACATCTTACCAGAAGATATCTGAAACACTGCTGGGACAAATGTAAAAGTCTTCAAGGGAAAACTGGACAAATATCTCCACCAAGTGCCAGATTAATCAGGCTGTGATGGATATGTGGACTAGCAGGTTCCTAGCTGCAACAGCCTGGTTGACCAAGCAAACACCAGACCAGCATATATATGCATATGTATACATGCAAGTTTTGTATTTATTTATAATTTTATAAATAAAAATTACAATAAAAAAATATAATATATATTTTGTTGCAGTTCTGAGCTCAAAACTGCAAAGCTTTTATCAGAGTATATTTGATTAGTGTGTATATGTATGTAGCATATAATATTTGAGTGCCTATTACGTAAGTGAATTTTGCACCTAAAAAAAAAAAAAAGCTGAGATAATGCTGCATACATTAATTATCAACTGTGAGCATAAATTTCCAACCACCACTTCCCTACAACCAGGAGGCCTGGTTTGGGAGTGGCATGCAAGGTCATTTCTATAGGAAACCTTCAGGCATTGTGGAAACACACACAAATGTAACATAATGCTATCCCCAATTGACAATGTTTAACCCATACAGTGGGCTTTGATACAGTATCAAAGCTTTGATACTGTATCAAAGCCCACTGTGTGGGTGAAACACTGTCAATAAAGGGTGGTATTATACTGAATTTGTATCTTTTTCCATTGTGTTGGCATTTTATAACATTCCTCTCCTCCCTTCACACATAAGGGGGATAACCAACAGACTCTTGGCTGTCTTCAAGAAGGAACTGTACAAGTTTCTAAAATTAGTGCCTGATCAGCCAGGCTGTGGTGCTTACGTTGGACTTTGTGAGGCTAATACCAATAGCCTGGTTGATCAGGCTATCCACCAGGCCGCCTGGTCTGGGACAAGGCCACGGGTATAGACCCTCGGAACACTCTCCAGGTAGGTAACCACAGGTAACATCTTTGATACTCCTCAACCCTTGATTGAGGAGTAATAAAGACATTAAAGAGTCAGAGTCTAGCATAAATTTACCACTGAAGACAATAATAAACTGCATGGAATGAAATTCCCCAAAGCAACAATAAATATTGGCTGGGAAAGGTTATAGCCTAATGTAGTGAATAATTGCACAGGTTTTCTGTCAATAGATAGTCAGGTCCAGGAAACTGTGAATCTGGCATGGACAGTGCCAGGTGATGGCTTTGAAGATATGCAAGAAAACATCTTTTGCACTGAAAAGAATCATGACACACCTAGATGCATTGCTGTGCAGTGCTCTCTGGAGCAGATCATGTCTTATCATCAACTGCATGAAGAAATGCTGGGTAAAACAGAGCAGAAATGCATTACAGAATGCGTATAGAGTATAGGAATTCCAGCACAACCATCATCTACTGACAACTCTGGCTTGACTCTATAGCTACAAATCTCAACCCAACAACCACAACCAAAAGGGGCCTGACAGCCAGCAGGCTGCCAACAGTAATAGCTTGACTGAACAGTCAGTCAACAGAAAAGCCTGACCCCACTTCAGACTCAAAACCAGTCACAAGCACATCACATGTATAGTATTAATACTGTAGGTAAGATTTGAATTTTACAGCAACAAAAAATATGGGCCTACATATCTAAAGCAGCAGCTTGTAAGATTTGTCTGTCATTTTTTACACATTCATGAGACAGAAATAAACCTGAAGTTCTGCCAGACTGAAAACTTTAAATAGCTATTTATTTCACACTCATATAACCAAACAGTTGTATAGTATGGTACCTTCCTGTACTGTATAAGAAAAATTACCAATAAGCCCCTAACAGTTTTCAATGGGGCTTGGATGCCTATCAGAATATCTGATTACAAGAACTATTAGCCAGGCTGATTATGCCATCAACCAGAAGGCTCAGTCAAAAACCTAGAGGTCATATTAATAACAAAATTTTCCAGCCTAACGGACTCCAGTGTAATCAGAGCACAGCATATAACGCAGATAACTCAAATTCTGAAATACTGAATACTAAGTACTGGTATTTCTAGAATTACTTTTGAAAACACAAGAGGGTCATATCAGTACCTAAAATCTAGTTTGAATTTTACAATAATCTCAGAAATGGCTCAAGGCTCAGTGGTAACCCTTTCAGCTCACAAATGAAAGACCAGTGTTTGAACCTGAAGTGGGTAGAGACATTGAGCACATTTGCTTACACCTGTTGCTCTTGTTCATCTAGCAGTATAATAAGTAGGCCCTGGAAGTTTGCAGACTGTTAAGATAAGATTTGTTCAGATTTTTAACCCAGGAGAGGGTTAACCACCCAGAATAACCCAAGAAAGTCAGTGCATCGTTGGGGACTGTTTCTTATTTTCGCTGGGGTTCTTCAATCTTATCCCCCAGGATGCAACCCACACCAGTCCACTAACACCCAGGTACCTAATTACTGTTAAGTGAACAGACAGAGCAGGTGCAAGGAAACATGCCCAACGTTTTCACCCGGCTGAGGATTGAACCATGGACACTCAGTACATGTGGCGAGCACATTCCCAACCAGGCTACAGGTTTGTTGTGGATCAAATCCTGGAAAACTGTACCAAAGGACTTCTATGGAAATATGCCATATTGACTGCCTTTCCTAGATTATCCTGGGTTGCTAACCCTCTGGGTTAACAATCCAAATACATACAGTAAACTCTTCTATTATATTCATGGGAAAGTGCTAACCTGTTGGGGGGTCTCACAACCCCTTTCAAACTACAGAATGTTTGCATTATACAGAAACTGCAATGTTACCATTCTACATATTTTGAAATAACACAAATACATAGTTCCAAAAAGTCTTTCACCTAGAAAAGTTGGCTCATAACAATAACAAAAGACATGAAAATTCCAGAGTTGGCTCAGCCATCTTTCCAACCATGCAGACAAAGGAACACCACTGTTAAATAGTAATTCCACATACAAGGGGGTGACTGAATAACAATAATAGAGCAAAGAAAGTGTTTTACCTAAAACACTGTTCAATCTGATGAAAACATGGCTCACTTTCTTTGTTTGGTCAGCCATGTTACACAAAGTGGCTGATCAAAAAATCTTTAGTTTCCTAATTGTTACATTTTTCTTTTACATATATCTTTCAGCACTTACTAAATGACTGACAAATTTGGTTTTCCCAAACATTTATACATAAATAAAAACAATAGAGGTGTAATTAGCATAGTGTTTACAAGAAAACTTAGACATTATTCATGGAGGAAGTGCTAAGTTGGAGCCATACAGAGCTTGGGAAATGGAAAGAAACTAGGTCTGATCCGAGGAGAGTAGTCCCAATTCCTTGGATCAAGAGCTCTAAATTAGCATTAAAACACTTCCCTTGAGGGAAGACTACATAAAATGTTTGGCTAAGACAGACCTGTTTGTATTCTATGAACAAATTTTATATAAAACAAGTAGCCATAGCTCTTGAACATTACAGAGACATAACTTTCACTATAATGCACTGTAACAAAAGACTGCTTTATTTGGACTGTTAGCCTTTAAGTGTTAATAACCCAGGATAACCTAAGAAAGTCAAGCATAAGAACAAGCCTAATAGAGAAACCATTCAGTAGGTCTACTGACCCATGTTAGGCAGGTCTTACTCACATATTAAGTTTATTTAGGCATAGGTACACATAAGTACAATTATTGTACATAATGTAAATTACCTAGGATAACACATACCTGTCAAACTATTTTTAAAGTCACCAAAAGTACTTGGAGGCTATGTTCCACTCATCAGCACCTCTATTACTAAACTAGTACCTTCTTATATAGCCTTTCTAAATCTAAATTTGTCCAACTTGAATCTTGGCTTTAGATATTTTCAGTACTTTATAATTTCATTATTTATTCCAGTTGTCTATTTTAAAATGTCAAATTAGATTCTAATTCATGGTCTTCCCAGAGGTTGCAAATTCAGTGCCTTCAGCCTATTTGCAGGAAATGCACTGTAATACAGAAAGCATTTGCATATACTAGTGGCTTTCTTTTGTGTCTAACAATGTGTTATTACATATAAACTACATTACCCTTGTACAACATTAAACTAAAAATTCTGAATTTCAATTTGAATGCATCAGAAACCTTAAGATAAAAGATAGGGTGGAGGCACTGAATTTGAATTCTCTGGAAAGAAATAGAATAAGGGGGGAATATGACTGGTGTGTGCAAGTGTAAATTATTTGTAGTATTATTATTAGTATTAGTACTATTAGTAGTAGTATTAGTAGCAAAGTATTAGTATTAGTAAGATAAGATTTCATTTGCATTTTTAACCCAGGATAACCCAAGAAAGTCAGTGCATCATCGAGGACTGTCTGTCTTATTTCCATTGGGGTCCTCAATCTTGTCCCTCAAGGATGCGACCCACACCAGTCGACTAACACCCAGGTACCTATTTGCTGCTAGGTGAACAGGATAACAGGTGTAAGGAAACGCGTCAAAATGTTTCCACCCCACCGGGCAGTAGTGTATTAGTAGTAGTATAGTCACTGTCTTTTTGGGTTATCCTAGGTTCTCTACACATATGCTGCTATGTATGATAATTATATAATCTATGTAACTTTGTGTATACCTGAATAAAATTTACTTTCTTACTTATTATTATTATTATTATTACAGTATATCTATAGGAGGAACTAAACAATGGAAATAAGGCCCTTTGTCCAATTTTTGGGGCGTTATCCTAGGTAATTTACATAGACTATGAATGATAATTGTACTTATGTGTACCTGTGCCTAAATGAACTTACAGAACCTGAGGGAATGGAAGGTATTCTGGTTAAATCCATAAAGGGAAGTAAAGGTCCAATTCCCTAAATCAAGAGCCCTTCAATGGCATCAAGGAACCTCCCTTGTGAGGTACAATGGAAAAGGGAATATAATTAACGTACTGAAAATATCTAACCAAGACAGAAACCGCAGTACTATCTTAAATTTGACAATATTAGATGTAGATAGGATATAGGATTATTATAATCATGGGGAAGCGCTAAACCCGTAGGGTTATACATCGCCTGTGGGGGATGGAAGGTATTCAGGGAACTGGAGCACAGATCCAATTCCCTAGATCAAGAGCCCCTCACCAGCATCAAAGAACCTCCCTTAAGGGGAGATAGGATATAGGAAATACTAGTTTGACAAGAATTGTAGATAAGTGGAATAAACCCAGGTAGTGTCACTGTGGTGAGAACTTGGGGTAGCTTTAAATGTAGGTTAGATAGGCATACAAGTGAGATGAACCTGTCTAGCATCAACCATTAGGCCTACTACAGCATTCCTTCATTTTTATATTTTTATCAGAGTTTCGTGAAACATGGATTAACTTTCATCACACTTCTCTGTATATTTTCCAGTGCCATTATGTCTATTCTGTAATATGGAGACAAAACTGAGCTGCAGAATCTAAATGAGGCCTTACTACTGATATATAAAGAAGTGGCTTATTTTTGGAGAATTGGAGGTTATTAGATTTGATCCAAGGAAAGAGAGGGCACCTCCAATTGAAAGGGTCAAAAGCCCTTCACCAGCATCAAGGAACCTTCCTTAAAGGGACTACATTACACTGCGATGATTAATGCCTACACCAATTATTACAATCAAAACTAAGCATTAAACCCACAAGGGTCGTGCCTACATCAAGACTTACAAACTTAACAGTAAAGTTGTGAGCTCAGCGTCAGATATATTAAGTTCCTCTTTAGACTTGGTCCAGGCTTCGTGGTTCTGTTCTCCGAGATCCACAATAAACCTGCTACGGGGTCGGCCTCTCCGCTGACTCGCAAACGGGTCCGGAATGTTGCGTAGGTCGTACGCCGTACACGTACGGTCTTCGGATAGTCTTCTGAATTTCATCCCTCTACCACGCCCCCTCCCGTCCACCCTGTTCTTGCTCCCCCGGGGACGCCCCCTACCGCGTCTTGGAATGCCATCGTAAGAGTCACTAACACTTTCCTCGGTTTCTCCTGGATAGTCTGGGCCGTCTTCGAAAGACTCCGCAACGGACTCCTCCTCTGCCATTTCAGAGTCATCAAGAGTTTCGAGTTCCGGCTCATTTTTAACATTACTGTCAGATAAATCACTTCTATCACTATTTTTGTCCGGCGAGGCTTCGGAGTCGTCGTCTAGGGTATTGGGGGGCATCTCCCCATCAGTGTCGGGATCGAAGTCATACACCGAGTCGCTTTTCCCCGTCGCGTTCTCACTGACATGCCCATTGAGTTCACCACTCGAGCTTTGTATCACAGCTTCAGGGCCCATATTAGAGCCCCGAGCCCCGGGCTCACTATCACTGGGGTCAACCTGGGCTTGGTTGCACTCGGATGGCACTTTCAACTCCATGTTATCAACAACAACGGGATCAATACTACGGGTTTTTTCATCATCACTAAGTTCTCCCGGATCTGTCATGGGTCTAGCTATTTTTTCCCTGCAACACACTTCCATTAAGTGAGGAGAAAAATACTAAAAGATGCCATTGATCGGCCGTCCGGCGTCTGTCAGCTGAATGTTTGTTTACAAAATGGCTTTGTCTTCGGTGCGGCTCTCAGCCAATCAGAATCGAGGTAAGTGAGGGCCAGCCAATCAGAGGGCGGGAAAGCCAGGCTGGTCCCGAGGAAGGAAAGAACACGGGGAGACTGGACACTCGCTCACATTTGCTTCATGATTCGCGACTTTAGCTAACTTTCTGCACCTTTTTATTACCCCTTGACCCCACCAGCAGCCACTTGACTCAACTGGATGCAACTTTCATCCACCGTAATGCCTCTTTCCCCCCGGGGTGGGAGAAGAGATATATGGATAAGAATGCAAGCAGGATAAAAATGGATTGCTGTTGGGATGGCAATGGTGGCCAGGCAGGCAGGCAAAGCTCTCAGGCACAACCTTTCTTCCATGGCCTCCTCCTCCCCTGCATCGTAAAAAAAAAATCACCTTTCCAAAGCACCTTATATACCGCCCAGGAGCAGCTGCCACTTCAAAAAAATGGAGCAACTTGAGGATTTAATGGCATGCTCAACTTGGTGGTGGTGTTTTAATGGAAAGTTGAAGCTTACATGGGATAATGTTGAATATCAAACATTTTCTTTATTATCATCTTTATTATCTGTACACTATATTTTCATAACTTAAACGTACAAAATAAAGCATCATAAACTGCACTGTATTATTTAATAATAATAATATATATATATATATATATATATATATATATATATATATATATATATATATATATATAATATATATACACCTGTGTGTGTAGATGTACGTGGGTGTGTGTACTCACCTATACATGGTTGCAGGGGGTCGATTCATAGCTCCTGACATGTACGTGTGTTTGCACGCGTGGGTGTACGTGTGTGGAGGGTTGTGTGAGAACGTGTGTACGTACGTACTCGCCTAATTGTGGTTGCAGGTGTGTATCTGTCTACGTACTCTCCTGTGGTTGCAGGTGTGTGAACGTGTAGAGGTGTGTACTCACCTAATTGTGGTTGCAGGTGTAGAGGTGTGTGTGAACGTGTAGAGGTGTGTGTGAACGTGTAGAGGTGTGTGTGAACGTGTAGAGGTGTGTGAACGTGTAGAGGTGTGTGTGAACGTGTAGAAGGTGTGTGTGAACGTGAAGAGGTGTGTGTGTGTGTGTGTGAACGTGTAGAGGTGTGTGTGAACGTGTAGAGAGGTGTGTGTGAACGTGTAGAGGTGTGTGAACGTGTAGAGAGGTGTGTGTGAACGTGTAGAGGTGTGTGTGTGTGTGTGAACGTGTAGAGGTGTGTGTATGTGAACGTGTAGAGGTGTGTGTGTGTGAACGTGTAGAGGTGTGTGTGAACGTGTAGAGAGGTGTGTGTGAGAACGTGTAGAGAGGTGTGTGTGAACGTGTAGAGGTGTGTGAACGTGTAGAGGTGTGTGTGAACGTGTTGAGAGGTGTGTGTGTGAACGTGTTGAGAGGTGTGTGTGAACGTGTAGAGGTGTGTGTGAACGTGTAGAGGTGTGTGTGAACGTGTAGAGGTGTGTGTGTGAACGTGTAGAGGTGTGTGTGTGAACGTGTAGAGATGTGTGTGAACGTGTAGAGTGTGTGTGAACGTGTAGAGTTGTGTGTGTGAACGTGTAGAGATGTGTGAACGTGTAGAGATGTGTGTGAACGTGTAGAGGTGTGTGTGTGTGTGAACGTGTAGAGAGGTGTGTGTGTGTGAACGTGTAGAGGTGTGTGTGTGTGAACGTGTAGAGGTGTGTGTGTTAGTTACCATTTTGTCCTAGGCACATGTCGATTAGACACTAGGCCTGTTGTATGTGTGTGTGTGTGTGTGTAACGAAACACTTCGAAATGTTTCGGCCCCGCCGGGAATTGAACCCGGGCCCTCCGTGCGTGAAGCAAGAGCGCTAGCCACCATGCCATCGGGGTGAACGTGTAGAGGTGTGTGTGCGTGAACGTGTAGAGAGGTGTGTGTGTGTGTGTGCTGTGGGTGTGTGTGTGAACGTGTAGAGAGGTGTGTTTGAACGTGTAGAGAGGTGTGTTTGAACGTGTAGAGGTGTGTGTGAATGTGTAGGTGTGAATGTGTAGGTGTGTGAACGTGTAGAGGTGTGTGTGTGAACGTGTAGAGGTGTGTGTGTGAACGTGTAGAGGTGTGTGTGTGAACGTGTAGAGGTGTGTGTGGAACGTGTAGAGGTGTGTGTGTGAACGTGTAGAGGTGTGTGTGTGAACGTGTAGAGGTGTGTGTGTGAACGTGTAGAGGTGTGTGTGTGAACGTGTAGAGGTGTGTGTGTGAACGTGTAGAGGTGTGTGTGAACGTGTAGAGGTGTGTGTGTGAACGTGTAGAGGTGTGTGTGTGAACGTGTAGAGGTGTGTGTGAACGTGTAGAGGTGTGCGTGAACGTGTAGAGGTGTGTGTGAACGTGTAGAGGTGTGTGTGTGAACGTGTAGAGGTGTGTGTGTGAACGTGTAGAGGTGTGTGTGTGAACGTGTAGAGGGGTGTGTTAGTTACCATTTTGTCCTAGGCACATGTCGATTAGACACTAGGCCTGTTGTGTAGGTGTGTGTGTCGCATGTAGGTGTGTGTGTGTAGGTGTGTGTGTCGTGCGTAGGTGTGTGTGTCGTGTGTAGGTGTATGTGTCGTGTGTAGGTGTGTGTGTATGTGTGTGTGTCGTGCGTAGGTGTGTGTGTCGTGCGTAGGTGTGTAGGTGTATGTGTCGTGTGTAGGTGTATGTGTCGTGTGTAGGTGTTAGTTACCATTTTGTCCTAGGCACATGTCGATTAGACACTAGGCCTGTTGTGTAGGAGTGTGTGTGTCGCATGTAGGTGTGTGTGTCGTGTGTGTGTGTTGTGTGTGTGTTGTGTGTAGGTGTGTGTGTCGTGTGTAGGTGTGTGTGTCGTGTGTAGGTGTGTGTGTGTGTCGTGTGTTAGTTACCATTACCATTTTGTCCTAGGCACATGTCGATTAGACACTAGGCCTGTTGTGTAGGATGTGTGTGTCGCATGTAGGTTGTGTTGTGTGTGTGTGTGTTGTGTGTAGGTGTGTGTGCGTGTGTAGGTGTGTGTGTGTGTGTGGTGTGTGTGTGTGTGTGTGTGTGTGTGTGTGTGTCGTGTGTGTGTGTGTGTGTGTAGGTGTGTGTGTGTGTCGTGTGTAGGTGTGTGTGTGTGTCGTGTGTAGTGTGTGTGTGTGTCGTGTGTAGGTGTGTGTGTGTGTGTCGTGTGTAGGTGTGTGTGTGTGTGTGTGTGTGGTGTGTGTGTGTGTCGTGTGTAGTGTGTGTGTCGTGTAGGTGTGTGTGTAGGGTGTGTAGGTGTGTAGTGTGTGTGGTAGTGTGTGTGTGTACGGGTGTGTGTGTGTACGGGTGTGTGTGTGTGTGTGTACGGGTGTGTGTGTGTGTACGGGTGTGTGTGTACGGGTGTGTGTGTACGGGTTGTGTGTGTACGGGTGTGTGTGTGTGTACGGGTGTCGTGTGTGTGTACGGGTTATTTAAAATTTTGTCATAGGCACATGTCGATTAGACACTAGGCCTGTTGTATGTATGTGTGTGTAACGAAACACTTCGAAATGTTTCGGCCCCGCCAGGAATTGAACCCGGGCCCTCCGTGCGTGAAGCAAGAGCGCTAGCCACCATGCCATCGGGGCGCGTGTGTATGGGTGTGTGTTAGTTTTGTGTGTGTGTGTACTCACCTATTTGTGGTTGCAGGGGTCGATTCATAGCTCCTGGCCCTGCCTCTTCACTGATTGCTACTAGGTCCTCTCTCTCCCTGCACCATGAGCTTTATCATACCTCGTCTTAAAACTATGTATGGTTCCTGCCTCCACTACGTCACTTTCTAGGCTATTCCACTTCCTGACAACTCTATGACTGAAGAAATACTTCCTAACATTCCTTTGACTCATAGGAGTCTTCAACTTCCAATTGTGACCCCTTGTTTCTGTGTCCCCTCTCTGGAACATCCTGTCTCTGTCCACCTTATCTATTCCTCGCAGTATTTTATGTCGTTATCATGTCTCCCCTAACCCTCCTGTCCTCTAGTGTCGTCAGGCCGATTTCCCTTAACCTTTCTTCGTAGGACAATCCCCTTAGCTCTGGGACTAGTCTTGTTGTAAACCTTTGCACTTTCTCTAATTTCTTGACATGCTTGACCAGGTGTGGGTGTGTGTATGGGTGTGTGTGTGTGTGTATATATGTATAGGTGTGTGTGTGTATATGTATAGGTGTGTGTGTGTATATGTATAGGTGTGTGTGTGTGTTAGTTACCATTTTGTCCTAGGCACATGTCGATTAGACACTAGGCCTGTTGTATATGTGTGTAACGAAACACTTCGAAATGTTTCGGCCCCGCCGGGAATTGAACCCGGGCCCTCTGTGCGTGAAGCAAGAGCGCTGGCCACCATGCCATCGGGGCGTGTAACAGTGTTAGTTAGTTAGTTAGTTACCATTTTGTCCTAGGCACATGTCAATTAGACACTAGGCCTGTTGTATGTATGTGTGTGTAAGGAAACACTTCGAAATGTTTCTGCCCCACCGGGAATTGAACCCGGCCCCTCCGTGCGTGAAGCAAGAGCTTTACCACTGGGCCACCGTGTGTGTGTGTGTGTGTGTGTAGGTGTGTGTGTGTGTGTAGGTGTGTGTGTGTGTGTGTAGGGGTGTGTGTGTGTGTGTGTAGGGGTGTGTGTGTGTGTGTGTAGGGGTGTGTGTGTGTGTAGGGGTGTGTGTGTGTGTGTGTAGGGGTGTGTGTGTGTGTGTGTAGGGGTGTGTGTGTGTGTGTGTAGGGGTGTGTGTGTATGTAGGGGTGTGTATGTAGGGGTGTGTGTGTGTGTAGTGTGTGTGTTTGTATGGGTGTGTGCAGTGGTTGAGTCTTAGCTCCTGGCCTGCCTTTCAATTTGCTGCTTGCCAGATTCACACGCTCCAAGCCTTATGGGATTTAACTAGCCATGGAGTCTGCCTCCATAATTTCATCGAGGTCACTCCACTTCCTGACAAGCCTAAGACTGAAGAAATACTTCCTAACATCCCTCTCATTTTTCTGTTTTTAGCTTAATGCTGTGTCCCATCCCGAGGACCTATTTCCCACCTCTGAAACAGCCTGTACCTGTCTGCCCTATCAAGTTTGCCGAGTATTTTGTATACAGCCTTTCCTCACTTAGTGACATACTCGTTTACCGACTGCTCGGACTTATGACCAACTCTCCAACCAGTATGCAAACCTCTATTCTGTTTATTACAGTATACAGTACACTACTGTATAAACATTTAAAAATATGCTAGAAGTGTTATAATGGTGCAAAGGTGACATTAAAAAATATCTAAAGATGGTTGACACAAATTCACTACCAGTATAGTATGCTCCTCGTTTAACATCCAATTCGCTTACCGACCTACTCTTAGGAACAGAACCCCATCATTAAGTGAGGAGAGGCTGTATTGTTATCGTGTCTTCCCTAGTCTTTCTATCCTATAGCGTCATTAGAGTCAATCCTTTAGCCTTTCCTGATTGCTCATACCCCTTAGCTCTGGAAGCATTGTTGCACACTTCTGTACTTTCTCTGGTTTAACATGCTGCCTCAGGTATGGCTTCCATGGTGGTGCTGTGTTCTTCAAGATGGGTCTGAAACATGTATACAGTACCCAGAATGACTCATTGAGATTCCTGAAGACCATGAAGGCTACTCTTAGATTTGACAGCTAAGATTTTTCTGCAGAGGTTACTTGGTTGATGTACAGTAGGGCCCCACTTATACAGCAGGTTAGGTTCCAGGCGTAGGCTTAATGTAAGGTGAGAGGCGAGTAGTATTTATTTGTAGGAAGTCAGGTGTGGGAGGTATAGTAGCCAGCCAGGCCAGGCCACCCCACCCACACGTAATACATATACTACGACATTTAAAGCGCCCTAGTGATAAAATGCATATACAGTGGACCCCCGAGTAATGAGCACCCCAGAAATCGTACAATTATGTAAGTATAATATTGTAAATGCTTTTATAAGTGTATTTTTGGGGGTCTGAAATAGACTAACCTACTTGACATTATTCCTTAAGGGAGTAAATTCGTTCGGTAATGGCACTTGAGCAGGCTTCTGGAATGAATTATGCTCGTTATTCGGGGGTCCACTATATAATACACTCATTACTTACTTTAAAATATTTGTAGTCTTAACCCTTTGACTGTTTCGGTCGTATATATACGTATTACGAGCAAGTGTTTCGGACGTATATATACTCAAAAATTCTAGCGGCTTCAAATCAAGCGGGAGAGAGCTGGTAGGCCCACATATGAGAGAATGGGTGTGTGGTCAGTGTGCACTGTATAAAAAAAATCCTGCAGCACACAGTGCATAATGAGAAAAAAAAAAACTACAATTGTGTTTTTGGATTAAAACACCGACTTTGAGGTGTATTTTCGTATAGTATTTATGGTTGTAATCTCTTTTTCGTGGTCTCATTTGATAGAATGGAAAACATATTACAGAAATAGAGATGATTTTGATTAGTTTCATGATGAAAACGACCTTGAAATTGAGCTCAAAGTAGTGGAAATGTTCGATTTTTGCCAATGTTCAAGAGTAAACAAATCACGCCACGCGTCCAATACACGTCAATTGGTGAGTCTAATATTCTTTCACAAGTGCACTGATATTATTTATACCATTTTTACAATAATGCAATAGTCTGCATAACAGTAAATCTTCTATTTTTTGTGTGAATAAAAATCAAAATAGAAAGCAAGAGTAATATAAGAGGGGCCTAAAGAAGTGACTAATGAACAGAGAACATCTTATTTTAGTGCCAGGAATGTCTGCATTGTTTATTTTGGACCCTATTTTGAAAATGACATCTTTTTTATTTTGCATGAAATTGGCCAAATTGCCAATTTCTGACCACTTTATTGAGTAGTTGAAATCGGTAAATTGGCGGTTTTTTGTACTCAATCGATAGAATAAGTGGAGTTCTAAAGAAATAGCTATGAGTTTGGTCGACTGGAACAATGGAATTGGCCGAAAATAGGGCTCAAAGTCGGCGAAATTGCCGATGCGTATATATCGCCGAGATCACTAACTTCGCGAGAGCGTAATTCCTTAAGTTTTTCATCACATTTTATACTTTTGGTGACATTACCATCGGAAAAAAATTCTCTATCATTTCATATGAATTTTTTTTTTTCGAAAATTTTGTGACACCAGGAGACACCTCAGGATTTGGGGTTGTGACAGTCAAAGGGTTAATGTAGGGCAAGAGGCGAGTAAACAAGGTAAAACGAATAAACGGGAGAGACGCAGAGAATGTAAACAAGCAGACGAACGCGTCTGGTTTTGGTTGATATACGTTTATCTACACCTAACATCTCATATTTATGTTAAGTTATTCTACTGTGGGGTGAATTTATCATGTTTTTATGTTACATAGCATGTTTATTATATAATTTTGAAAAAAAAATATAGATGGATTAATGAAAATGTTTATAGCAACGTAATATACGACATTTAATGTGCCTCAGTGATAGTGATTTTAACAACCTGCATTCCAGCACAGTAAGTTTATTTAGGTACAGGTACACAAGTATAATTATCAGAGTACAGTGGTACCTCGAGTTACGAGCTTAATTCGTTTCAGAAGGATGTTTGAGTGCCGATACCAAACGAATTTGTTCCCATAAGGAATAATGTAAATTAGATTAATCTGTTTCAGACCCCCAAAATTACACTTACAAAAGCACTTACAGAAATACACTTACATAATTGTTCGAGTTAGGAGATGCTCATAAGTCGAGGTACCACTGCATATATATAAAACATGAAATAACTTTAAAATACTTGAATTTTTTTAAGTTTCCAGACATAATGGAGAGATGTGGTGCTCACGGAGAACGTAAACAAACCGGGTGGGGCGCGGTGACCGTATTAGTCAGGTGGGGGAGCCGTATAGCGACTTTTGGTCATAATTTGTAATGTCCGTATTAGCGGAACGTCATAAAGCGGGGCCCTACTCTGTGCGCGTGTGAGTGTGAGTGTGTGTGTCTGTCTCACTCATTGTCTGTGTCTCACTCTTTCATCTCACTCACTGTCTTTTTATACATATAATAAAAATATCTCAGTGCTTGTGATGTGGTTCATAAACATCTTAAATCCATCTCAGTGTTTACTGTGCCTATCGAGTCAACAGGCAAGCATCAAGAAACTTGAGGGTCCAGAGGTTCACAACCCAAACTAGCTCCAAAAATTAGGGAAAATTACTATGAAGAATACAAAAACTGAAGCTAATAAGCTTCAGGAATTGAAGCAAGAGGCAGGAAGATTAATAACAAAAAGAGGGTACGTACATAAGGCAGCTAAAAATGTATTCAACTCCTGATGGCGCTAAGTCCTTCAATTGTACGATGATAAAATGGATTGCAGATGATGTGGACACAAACCCGGTAGTACACAGGCAGGAGGGTAATATGATACTGTCCAAAAGACTAGAATTTGCTGTAGTCAGTTGTAAGTAAAGAGGCAGGGACAGGCTACAACCCATCCCCTGCACCTACACTGGTGAAAATACATCTGTATAGTATTACCATTTGAAAGGACATTTTTTCTCTTAAAATGCAGTCATGTTTGAAAAATTTTTGCTTGCACATGCAAACACGTGCATGCACACACATGCACACATACATGTGGTACATAATCAAAGTTTACAATTTCCAAGACTTCAAAGTTCACTAAACCTTCTAAATAAAATATAACTTTGAAAAAAAAAGTAAATAATAGTACAAAATAAATAAATTCTACATATTTGATAATCACATAACAATATAAGTAATATAGGAAGTCATAAAGCCCCAGGTTGTGATAAAATGTCCAGGTGAAGAATATTTTGTATTGGAAAACTAGTATGGAGAATACAGAACCAAGTTTGCATTGGTGCTTGCCTCAGGCACAATATATGACGATACTTAATAATGGTTAGAATTACCGACAAAACGTCAGGTAGAAGGACACAGATGCAACTAGTGTGACATTTTATTTTGGCAACAATTCACTCTCCAGGAGCACTGTCAAGCTCTTATGACTTCACAAAGTTCCTGGAGAGCAAGACATTGCCACAATAAAATGTCAAGTTTGTTGCATCTATGTCCATCTACCTAACATATACCTATACTGTACGAGGCACATGACAAAATAAGATCAATGATGATCACCTTAGTAAGACTGAATTCTCGCAAGGTTATGCAAGTCCTGACTGTTTACACATGCACAAAAGTATCAAACTTCCACCTCCAATACCTAAAATAATCTAGAATTTTTATCAGCCAATATATTCTTAATGTTCTTAATACTTGTTAAAATTGTTCAATATCCATATACAGTATTAGATTAAGTTTACATAATGTGATTACTCTTGTGAACTAGGCACAAAAGCAGTTATTGTAGTTTTAATGTATTGTATTAAGTACAGGTGCATACAGTGGTACCCCGACTTACGATATTTTTTCATTCCAGAATGCTGTTCAAGTGCCATTACCAAACGAATTTATCTCCATAAGAAATGATGTAAAATAGACTAGTCCTTTTAGACCCCCAAAATTACACTTACAAAAGCATTTAAAAAAATCAACTTACATAAAAGGGTGTGTTTGGGGACCATCGTAAGTCGGGGTACCACTGTATTTACTTCTTTTAAACAGACGTGTAAACTGTATCTTTGTTTGTCTGTGCAGTGTGAACTATCAGTAATATTGGTAATCTAACTGCCTGCATCTATACACAAATAACCTGTACACAGGAAAAAGAAACTTAAAATGACGTTGTGGTCTGACTTGAACCAATGATCCAAGTTGGATCTAAACGTCGCCATAAGTTTCTTTCTCCTGTGTGCAACTTATTTGTGTATTGTTCCAGTCACAGTATTGTGCCTTTCTATTCTTCATCCTACATCAATTCTGCTACATTTATCATTTCATGCAGCTAATTTAAAATGCATATTAGCCTATAGCAAGATTTTCTTTCATATGGAAGACATACTGCAGTATTTATTAAACTGATTCTCCATTTACAACACATTAGCTTATTTAAAACATTTTTGCCTTATTTTAATGTTATATATATTCAGCATATTACAGGGAACATTCACAGAGTACTGCATGTGTTACACATTAATCTTACTTTGTCCACAAGCCTCTAAATTGGGACTGCCGAAGTTTGAACTAATATTTCTCAAGAATAAAGATGAAATTTCTGTATGGGATGGAAAAATCATTACTATTTTTGCAGCTGTTATGTATTTTAAGATTGTTCAGTATAACCGGTTAACTTATTTCCTTCTGTATTCCCCTTGTGCACTCTGAGGCGACCTCCATTTTTTTTGACTTGTCTAATGCAAGAACTTAGTATCGTCTGTACTTTTGATAAACAAATCTGTATAAATATATCTTTGGCTACTAGTCGATGCTGAACACATCAGTTATCACTAACACTGGGAAATTGTTAATTACACCTAAAACTCCATTTCTTATAATTCGCCAAATCACTCTTCATTTGATTACCACGTCTTTACCTACTGGCACCATTTCCTTTGTAAGAAACAAGTTTATAAGAGATTACCCAATGGCACAGCAAATGCCAAATAGTATATATTTTGTCTGCAAGCTGAAATAAAGAATAAATCTAAAGAAAAATAAACTGAACTTCGATACAATAGTTTGTGCAAAAAATGCTGCACACAAGATAGCATAATATACCCAGAGTATATATCACATGCAGAAATAATGCATTGCAATATTCAGTCCAATTCTGGACACTAATACATAACACGATCCACAGACGTGCAATGAGCACTCAAAAGTGAGGGTGGTTATCAAAAAGTTTCCTTAGGAACTCGCAAAGAAAATGTGCTTAAAAAAAATAAAAAGTATTCAAACTATTTTTTTATAAGAACAAATGTAGCAGGTAAACCTTTTTCCTGCGGATATGGATATCCAAAATTTCAGTTCCTCACAAGGTGTTCTCAGTACTGTGAGAACAATCACAATGAAGTGCACATTATGAACTAATGAAGAATGAGTCAACAAATATAAATGGCTATCTTTAAATTGCTTGAGGTTGTTCGGGGATCAGAGACGTGAAGAAAGCTGTTAGGAATGTCCAAGAGAGCACCAGAAATGAAGGTCGCACGGGTATTTCCTCGACCACCCTGTCGGTGCCTTCACTCTCTACAGCTTCATTGTTGACACCATTGTCTTGATTGGCATTAATTGTTACTGCTGCCACTTCCTCCTCCTCCTCCTCCTCCTCCTCTTCCTCTGCCTCTTGATTTCTAAGTCCCTCTGGTATCTCATTATTGTTATTGTTATTATTAATGTTGTTATTTCTGTCATCTTGAATATTATTTGCATCGTTCTCATTAGCTGCTTGAGGTTGCTCTATTCTTCGTGCGGGTCTAAACCAGCCAGCTTGATATCTGTGAGTAAACAACAGACAATGGTAAGGCAAAATTAACATTACCTTTGTTAAATATTATAAGACATAAAATAATATGATACATTAAGTATATAGCCTCTCTTCACTTAATGACAGAAAACAAATTTGTCGCTAAGCGAGGAGCATACTATAATGGTAGTGGGTTTGTGTCAACTATCTTTGATATTGTTTTAATGTCACCTTTGCACCATTTATAACATATCTGGTATACTGTATTTTTAAATGTTTATACAGTAGTGTACTGTACAGTGGACCCTCGTTTTTCATAATTAATCTGTTCCAGAGAGTGTGACTGAAGGCAAAATTGACGATTTGTGAAACCATTTTCCCCATAAGAAAAAATGTAAATCCAATTAATCCATTTACATACACAGAAAACAATGAGACATGAAGAATAAAACAATAATAACATGACACTTACCTTTATTGAAGACTCTTCTTAGTGTATGGAAGACAGGATTAGGGGAGAGGATGGAGAAGTTACTGTTTGGAAGGGGAATCCCCTTCCATAAGACTCAGATACCAAGTCCTTTTCCAGGGTTACTTCCCTTCTTTGTTTTTTAATGCCACTAGGACCAGCTTCAGAGTCACTGCACACCTGTGGCACTAAATATCTGTCCAGAGAGCTCTGTTTCTGGCATCTCTTTAAAATTTCCCTAAAATGGGACAAGACACTTGTCATTGTACGTTCCCAACACGGCTTGCAACAGCTTTGTTAGGGTGATGTTCCTCCACAAATCTTTCCATCCTACTCCACACTGCACAAATCTCCATTACTACCACCCTCTACCACCATCACTACCACCCTCTACCACCATCACTACCACCCTCTACCACCATCACAACCACCCTCTACCACAATCACAACCACCATCACTACCACCCTCTACCACCATCACTACCACCCTCTACCACCATCACTACCACCCTCTACCACCATCACTACCACCCTCTACCACCACCACTACCACCCTCTACCACCACCACTACCACCCTCTACCACCACCACTACCACCCTCTACCACCACCACTACCACCCTCTACCACCACCACTACCACCCTCTACCACCACCACTACCACCCTCTACCACCACCACTACCACCCTCTACCACCACCACTACCACCCTCTACCACCACCACTACCACCCTCTACCACCACCACTTTCGTATTTTTCTACAAACTTTTTCTTGAATTCTATCGTGTTTCTCACATTCTTTACCAAAGGGCTGGCACTAGAAGCTTTCTTTGGGCCCATGGTGGCTTATTTAGCAGTTGCAAGCACTAAAATGAATGGAATATTACGAAATGTATCGTATGAACACGTGGATGATGCTCACTCGCTGATAAACAATGGCAGACTGACTGTGAATGGTGGGGGGCTGCTCGTATGCGTTCGGGACGAACGACTATTTGCGAGTCAAACGACGATTCGCGAGTCAATATTTTGATGAAAAAACTTTATGATTAGCGAAAATTACGAGTTCCGATGCTTACGAAAAACGAGGGTCCACTGTATATTGTAATAAACAGAATGGAGGAAATCAGCTCTAGTATATATTATATAGGTATGCATACTGGTCAGAGAACCTGTCGTAAGTCCAAGCCGTCAGTAAACGAGTACGTCGCTAAGTGAGGAGGGGCTGTACAGTATTTGTAGATATTAAAATAACCTCTAACTTTCAAAATATATACATGTACATAATTAGATATTATTTGCACTTAATACAATGTCTGTACAGTGGTACCTCGACATACGAGCAGCTCCCAACTCGAACAATTATGTAAGTGTATTTTTGTAAGTGATTTTGTAAGTGTATTTTTGGGGGTCTGAAACGGATTAATCTAATTTACATTATTCCTTATAGGAACAAATTCATTCGGTATCGGCACTTGAACAGCATTCTGGAAAGAATTATGCTCGTAACTCGAGGTACCACTGTACGTATATTCAAATAATATGAGGGAATTCTTTTGTGAAAAATGTGGGTGAAGCGGCATGGACTTTGTTGTTGTTATAGTATTTGTAAAAAAATCCTAAATCTATGAGGGCTATTCAACACAAAAGACATGCTACTCTCATAGTCAGATACATCTCTCATTTATAATAATAAAAATCCAGTTTTCAAAAAGCTTTTAAAAAGCAAGACTTGTCTGTACAAAAAAGAAAAATTAATTAGATTTTTTGGAACAGATACAATGTACTGAGATATCAATCTTCCAGCTCCTCCTCTTTCAAGTATTTTGTCCCCCCCCCCTCTGCTCTGTCAATACTTTTTCTTGAATAATGTGATTATGTCAGCCCTGGTTCTTTGATCCCTTAATTTCTTATCATATCCAAGTCTTCTCAACTAGAGAACTTTTCTGGTTACAAATCTACAGATACAGTGGACCCCCGGAAACAGGCCGTAATCCGTTAAAAGAGCTAGGCCTAAAATCGAACTGGCTGATTTCTGAACCATTATTTCCCATAAGAAATAATGTAAATACAATTAATCCGTTACAGACACTCAAAAATATTAAAAAATAATAAATTTAAATTATATTAATTATATTTCTACATACACAAAACAACATTATTAACACATAATTATAAATACATAATAAATAATAAATAACAATAATAAATAACATTTACTTACCTTTATTGAAGAGGTCAGTACCTGACCAGCCAGGCTGTGGTTCGTACGTTGGACTGCGTGCGGCCAGCAGTAACAGCCTGGTTGATCAGGCTCTGATCCAACATGAGGCCTGGTCACAGACCGGGCAGCAGGGGCATTGACCCCTGGAACTCTCTCCAGGTATACTGAGCAATTCAAACCCCAAAAAGTGTTTAATTGTGATGAAACAGGCCTCTTTTGGAAGAAAATGCCAAAGAGGACCTACATTACTCAGGAGGAAAAGGCACTGCCAGGGGTCTACAAACCCTTAAATTCACCTACAAACTTTTCAGCAGCACGTTTGTCTGAACTGGCTGCCTCACCATGCCTTACAACACTGTGTATGCCACTACGTTTCCTAAATCTGTCAAACCAGCCTTTGCTGGCTTAAAAATCACTCGCATCAGCACTGGTTCCAGGCAATGTCTTGACAAGATCTGTGTGCAACTGTGTGCAATTTGCCTTTCCACAAATTATCACCATAGAAACACTATCGCCCGCTATCTGTTTTTCGTTGATCCACACTGCCAACAACTTCTCAACCTCATCCACTGCTTTTGATCTGTTTTTGGCAAACATGTTAACACCTTTTGCAACATCAGCTTCCTTGAGTTCTTTTCTCTTTGCCAGAATAGAGGTGATAGTAGATTTGTTTTTTCCATACATCCTGGCAAGCTCCCCCACACGTACGCCACTCTCATATTTTCTTACTATCTCCTCCTTCACTTCGATGGTTTTCCTCACTTTCTTAGCCACAGGGGTGCCACTCGGAAGCTTCTTTGGACCCATGGTGACTTATTTCACAGTGACAATCACTAAACAAGCAATAAACACTAAGATTATTGTGAAATGCTTGAATGAGCACACTGGGTATTGTTCACTCAAGTGTAAACAACGCTAGACTGGCTCACGACGCCTGCGCGGCGAGGCGCACAAGCGTGGGGCAGGCGGACAGGTCTGGGACGTGGGCCGATAATCGGGCAAAAATTGGGCCAAAAAAAGCGATCGATTTTCGAGCCGGCCGATAATCAGATCGGCCTATTTGCGGGGTCCACTGTATATTTTATCGTTCGACACGATCAGGTGTAGGGACCAAGTAGGTGCTACATACTTTAAGATGGGCTTGACATATGATGTGTATAAGATCCAAAATGAAGGTATCATAGTTGCTCAAGATAGTTCTTAGATAAGCCAGACCAACTTATCCCATGCTGCAAAAGTTATTCAGTTGATACGTACCTCTGGTGATTGTTTGGCACTATGTTCACTCTAGTATCATCCTTGTTAGCCACTCAGCTAACAACCCACAAAGTATCCAGGTTCTTTCCCAGAGCCCACTAAAATTATATCTACAAAGTTTTTCAATTTGGACTCGTACAGTGAAAACATTAAAATTGTTGACTCATTCCAATAATATATTACATACAAATAATATTGTAGTAAATACAGTACAGTCTAGTATTATTAAAATACATAGTACAGTGGACCCCCGAGTTTCAGTCATAATTCATTCCAGAAGGCTGCTCAAGTGCCATTACCAAACGAATTTACTCCCTTAAGGAATAATGTCAAGTAGGTTAGTCTATTTCAGACCCCCAAAAATACACTTACAAAAGCACTTACAATATTATACTTACATAATTGTACGATTTCCGGGGTGACCGAAACTCGGGGGTCCACTGTACAATGTATTACATTACTTAACTTACCTTCGATGATGATGGTCTTCCATGGGAAGTATCAGAATGATTCCTCTGTAGAATCATCTGGCTGAAGTTAGTGTTGAGTTGGTGACAGTGTACTAATTGCCCCACTTTCCTGACTTTTCATTTTCCTCCCCTACCATACAGTGAATTAATTTATACCATGTCTACCACCAGTGACTGCTAACTCACAATCATGTCTAATAACTACTTTCCTATGCCATTTACAGTGAACCCCTGAGTTACGTACACCCCGGAAATCGTACAATTATGTAAGTATAATATTGTAAGTGCTTGTGGAAGTGTATTTTTGGGGGTCTGAAATAGACTAACCTAAGTAACATTATTTCTTAAGGGAGTAAATTCGTTCGGTAATGGCACTTGAGTAGGATTCTGGAATGAAGTTTTTACGATACTCGGGGGTCCACTGTAATTCCATTACTAACTTCTTAACATGAGCAGCCTAGCCAATGCTACGGCTATGCTCAGGAGCCTTAATAAACACTGGAATACTACCCTAATACAAATTTAAGGGAATGAAGGGATAATCACTAAAACATTTCAGGCTCAGCAAAGCAGCAAACATCAGAGGGCTAAAACGCTCAAACGTTGTTGCTGAACTGACAATAGCAACTCAAAATGGAGATGGTGTGAGGATAATATGTAGTTAGAGAATAATGTGGGGGTTGGTGAATAATGTGAGGGTTGGTGAATAATGTGGGGGTTGGTGAATAATGTGGGGGTTGGTGAATAATGTGGGGGTTGGTGAATAATGTGGGGGTTGGTGAATAATGTGGGGGTTGGTGAATAATGTGGGGGTTGGTGAATAATGTGGGGGTTGGTGAATAATGTGGGGGTTGGTGAATAATGTGGGGGTTGGTGAATAATGTGGGGGTTGGTGAATAATGTGGGGGTTGGTGAATAATATGGGGATGGTGAATTATGTGGGGATGACGGAGGAAGAGAATGATGCTTGATATTAAACTCAACTATCAATTAATCTACTAAAAAAAATGAACGTCAGCTGAATAAGCATTACTTACAGGTATAAGAGCATGGCGATGGCAACAACTATCATGAACCTGGAGAGCGTCGAGTAAAAGTAGACAATCGATAAGAGAACCAGCATCCGTGATAATACATAAATCCAATCTAACCAATCACGGCCCATCCCTTCGTCATCGTCATCGTCCTCCACTTCCCCACCTGTTACAAAAAAAGTAAACTGTTATGGAACAACAAATTACCATGCTGGAAAACAGCAAATATGGCTGAAAAAAAAATCTCACTTGCCCTAAAACATGTTAATAAGTTGGTGTAAGCAGACAAGTGTCAAGAAAACAGGTTTCTTGTTTTATTAAATTAAATTTTAGTAGCTATATACAATGTATTTGACTTATCCATTTGTGGTTACATAAGAACAACCAGGCTGTGATGGATATGTGGGGCAATGGGCCACTATCATCAACAGCCTGGTTGACCAGGCAAACCCCAAACAACCCTGGCCCATGGCCAGGCTCCAGGAGTAGAAAAACTCGCAGAACTCATCAAAGAAAAGCTCTCGGAACTCAAAGGTACATACCAAAGTTGTGTTATAATATTTCCACTGGTTTTGGAAACATACTATTTCCTCTGAGGAGCCAATTTACAATATCAACCACTACAGTGGACCCCCGACTAACGAAAGAATCATATAACGAAAAAATCATGTAACAAAAGCTTTTTTCGCTTTTGTGTAGCGAAACGTATCAGACCTGTCCGCCTCCCCCGCGCCTGCCCTGCGCAGAACGCCAGTCAAGCGTTGTTTACCACTGAGAGAACATTACCCAGCGTGCAATAAATTTGTTGTGTTTATTGGTGGTTTAGTGATTGTCACTGTGAAATAAGTCACCTAAGTCACCATGAGTCCAAAGAAGCTTCCTAGTGGCACCCCAGTGGTAGCATTCATGCAGGGAGTGTAGCATTCATGCAGGGAGTGTAGCATTCATGCAGGGAGTGTAGCAGGCATGCAGGGAGTGTAGTGGCTGCAGGAGTGTAAAGGCATGCAGGGAGTGTAACAGGCATGCAGGGAGTGTAGCAGGCATGCAGGGAGTGTAGCATTCATGCACGGAGTGTAGCATTCATGCAGGGAGTGTAGCATTCATGCAGGGAGTGTAGCATTCATGCAGGGAGTGTAGCAGGCATGCAGGGAGTGTAGCAGGCATGCAGGGAGTGTAGCAGGCATGCAGGGAGTGTAGCAGGCATGCAGGGAGTGTGCAGCATGGGGAGGTACACATGCAGGGAGTGTATCATTCGTGCATTAAAAGAAAAAGAAGGGAAGTAACCCCTGAAAGGGACTTGTTACCTGAAGTCCTTTTGGAGGGGGATTCCCCTTCCACCCACTAACACCCTCCCCCTGTCATCCTCCCTATCTTCCAGATGCCTGCAACTCTTTTCAATAAAGGTAAGTAAATGTTATTTATTAATCTGTTTTTTTATTATTTAGTATGTGAATATTTTTGGGTGGAGCGGATTAATTGTATTTACATTATTTCTTATGGGAAATAAGGTTTCAAATTACGAAAGTTTCGTGTTGAGAAATAGCTCCTGGAACAGATTAATTTCGTTAGTCGAGGGACCACTGTATTTGTGAATCTTTATTTTCAGCTGTCTCTTCTCTTTACTTGAAATTCTGATTTCACTTTCATTAATAATTCCACAAGATCTTTTGATTCTATACATTGTCCTCTCATTAGGCACTTATTTCATTCTCATATTCTACATGCTCAGTATTTCCACTAGCTTATCGCCATCTGTCTACACCATTCAGTCTAGGCTTTATTTTCTGTATACAGGAGGGCCCCGCTTTACAGCACTTCACTTTACGGTGTTTTGTTAATGCAGCAGTTTTCGATTTACCCATTCTTCGTTTATTCAGACTTCCTACAATAAATATATTCACCACTCGCTATAAGCTAAAGACAAAAATATTTTAAGGTAAGTAATGTGTATACTGTATATGCATTTTTTTTTGCCTAGCTCTATTGCTTACTTAATATATGACAGTGTAAACATGTAATTGTGGTAGGGGACCTAAATGCTAAAGTGGGAGAAACATGCAGAGAGGGTGTAGTAGGTAAGTTTGGGGTGCCAGGTGTAAATGATAATGGGAGCCCTTTGATTGAACTTTGTATAGAAAGGGGTTTAGTTATAGGTAATACATATTTTAAGAAAAAGAGGATAAATAAGTATACAAGATATGATGTAGGGCGTAATGACAGTAGTTTGTTGGACTATGTATTGATAGATAAAAGACTGTTGAGTAGACTTCAGGATGTACATGTTTATAGAGGGGCTACAGATATATCAGATCACTTTTTAGTTATAGCTACAGTGGGAGTAAAAGGTAGATGGGATACAAGGAAAATAGAATCAGTAAGTAAAAGAGAGGTGAAGGTTTATAAACTAAAAGAGGAGGCAGTTAGGGTAAGATATAAACAACTATTGGAGGATAGATGGGCTAGTGAGAGTGTAGGCAATGGGGTCGAAAATGTATGGGGTAGATTTAAAAATGTAGTGTTAGAGTGTTCAGCAGAAGTTTGTGGTTACAGGCGAGTGGGTGCGGGAGGGAAGAGGAGCGATTGGTGGAATGATGATGTAAAGAGAGTAGTAAGGAGAAAAAGCTAGCATATGAGAGGTTTTTTCAAAGTAGAAGTGATGCAAGGAGGG